>SNQJ01S0178328.1:731-19684 GCA_010110895.2 Picea sitchensis | reverse complement strand
AAAGAAGGAAAAAGGATAACCCTTCAAGGGATCCGAAAACCTGTCTCGGTGAGACAAATATCATCTTTACAAATGATAAGGTATTGCCAAAAAGGATGTCCCCTATATGCAATACAGGTGTTGAAAACAATTGAAGGTGACAAACCAAGCCTCGAAGACCACCCTACCCTGAGAGAATATAGAGATGTATTTCCGGAAGAGGTATCAGGTCTACCTCCGAGAAGGGACATTGAATTCTTAATAGAACTTGCACCAGGAGCGGTGTCAGTGTCTAGGACACCCTACCAGATGAGCACACCTGAACTAGTTGAACTCAAATTGCAATTGAGAGAAATGATGGATAAGGGCTATATCTAGCCCAGCGTGTCTCCATGGGTAGCACCAGTCCTATTTGTGAAAAATAAGGACGGTACCCTTAGACTGTGTATAGACTATAGACAACTCAATAAGGTAACTATAAAGAACAAGTACCCCTTGCCCAGGATCGATGACCTGTTCGATCAATTGGGGGGTGCGTTTATTTTCTCAAAGATTGATTTGAGGTCGAGATACCATTAAGTCCAAATCAAGGGTGAAGACATCCATAAAGATGCCTTCCGGATGAGGTATGGTCACTATGAGTTTGTGGTAGTGCCATTTGGGTTGACCAATGCCCCTGCCACTTTCATGTGCTTGCTAAAAAATGTACTCAGCAAATTCCTAGACAAATTTGTGTTGCCTTTTATTGACGATATATTAATTTACTCCAAGAATGGAGAAGAGCATGAAGAGCATCTTAGGCTTGTGCTGCAAGTTCTAAGAGAACATCATCTCTATGCCAAATTCAACAAATGTGAATTCTTCCAAAAGAAAATACATTACTTAGGCCATGTCCTATCTGAAGAAGGAGTAGTGGTAGACCCTGACAAAATTAGGTCTATCATGGAATGGCCTACCCCAAAGGATGTTTCAGATATCAGATCCTTTATGGGATTAGCAGGATACTATAGGAGATTTATAAAAGGATTCTCCAAGATTGGTTTTCCAATCACTGCCCTCCAGAGGAAGGGGAGAAAATTCACATGGACACAAAAATGTGAAGAAAGATTTCAAACCCTGAAACATCTACTGACCCACGCACCCGTGTTGAAGATCACCGATCCCGAAGCCAAATTCCTCGTGTGCATAGATGCCTGTAAGGAAGGGCTCGGAGGAGTCCTTATGCAAGGAGGAAGTGTGGTCTACTATGATTCCCAAAAATTGAATGAGCATGAAGTCAACTATGTGACCCATGATCTAGAGCTGGATGCCATAGTGCATGCCTTGAAAATGTGGAGGCATTACCTCTTGGGAAGGAAATTTGTACTTATGACAAATCATTGTGGATTGCGATATCTGTTTGACCAACCGAAGCTCAATGCCAGACAATCTAGGTGGATGGCCATCCTTAGCAAGTTTGATTTCAAATCAAACACATTAAAGGAAAAGAAAATACGGTGGCGGATTCCCTTAGCAGAAGCATGAAAACAATTCACCTGGCCCCGGTGAGCACCTGCGAGACGGATGTCAAAGAAAGAGTCAGAAATGCACAAGAGACAGACACATTCTTCCAGACCGTGACCTCATACCTGTATCAAGAACCCACATGGATAAAGTATGGAGGCTACCAGATGATGGAAGGAGGTCTACTCACTTACCAAAGAAGATTGTATATCCCAGATTGTGATGACTTGAAGAGGTTCATACTATATGAACTACATAAAAGACCCTATACTAGTCATCCAGGATACCAGAAGATGATTACGGCCACCAAGAGACAATTCTATTGGCCTGGATTGAAGAAAGANGCAGGATTATTACAACCTCTACCAATCCCAGAATGGAAATGGAAAACCATCTCCATGGATTTCATCACTGGATTACCAACCTCGACCAAACAGAATGATGCCATCATGGTAGTGGTGGATAAATTGAGAAATTCCTCTCACTTTATCCTCGTCAAGTCAACTTGTAAGGCAATAGACATCGCCAACTTATTCCTAAAGGAGATATTTAAACTACATGGTATGCCGAAGGAGATCGTGTCTGACAGAGACACGAAATTCACTTCCAACTTTTGGAAATCACTAATGGCAGATTTAGAGACCAAGTTGTTGTTTAGCATCGCCTATCACCCTCAAACCGATGGACAGATGGAAAGAGTGAACCAAATACTAGAATACATGCTAAGAATGCATGTAATGCATCAACCCAAGAAGTGGGAAGACTACCTGCCACTGGTGGAATTCGCCTACAACAACGGCTACTAAGAATCCTTAAAGATGAGTCCCTTCAAAGTCCTCTATGGTAGGCCATGCAACACTCCTATCAGCTGGAGTAATCCCGTAAACAGAATTTCTTTCGGACCTGACATGATGAAAGAAATGGAACAGAAAGTGACTTGGATAAAACAAAACCTAAAGGTTGCCCAGGACCGACAGAAAAGCTACGCCGACCAAAAGAGAACCCTAAGAGAGTTCAAGACAGGATACCATGTATATCTCAAAGTTAGGCCCAGGAAGAGTTCCCTCAAAATGAGAGCTTGTGCCAAGTTGGCACCTCGGTACTGTGGACCCTTTAAGGTTCTAGATAGAGTGGGACCTGTAGCCTACAGGCTAGAACTTCCTCCCACAATAAAGCACATAATGTTTTCCATGTTTCATTATTGAAGAAATATGTACATAATTCTAATCATATAATTGATTAGTCTGTGATCCAGGTGGAACCGGAGGGAGAATTCCTACCAAAACCTCAATGCATACTGGACAGAAAGGAAAACCCGCTCCGGAACCAAACCATTGCACAAGTCAAGGTGCAATGGAGACATTTTGGCCCAGATGAGGCTACATGGGAAATGGAGGATGCCATGAAACAGGCATATCCAATTTTGTTTACCTTTGTACATACATGTCATATTGATAGATAGAACATCGAGGACAATGTTCCTTTAAGGGGGAGGGAATTGTAACACCCTGTTTCCCCCAGTCTGTAAAAACAATTATACTCGCCAAGAACTATGGCAAACTCAAAGATGTGAATGTGTGATTTGAATGGATCTTAGTAAAAGGTCCATGAATGTAAATAATGTTATGAATATATATATATATATATGACTGTTGAGAGGGGGATGTGCTGACAAAGAGACCACGATGGCTGAAGAAAGGTGGTGGAAGGCACTTGGAATGGTGGCGTCAACTTCCACCGAACCAAACTGTATTTGGTCTTCACTGACCCGGAGAACCAAGAGCGGCTCGTTGGCCCTGAAATGAATTACTCACCAGGTTGGTAGGTGAAGAGGCTCCTCATGAGTTAATGAGGGATGGGGGATGAACCGCCCATCCGTGGAAGCCTTAGACCTGACCACCGCGGGGAAGTTCATGCCACACGCAACCTCATCGGGAAAGAAAATGCAGGAAAGAGGTGTGGGAGAGGGTCAAACGTGACAGAGATCGCAAGAGGACAGAAAATCGGAAGAACTCTGGAAAATTATACAAAGTGATTGATGAGTAGAGAAGAAGGAGAGTAACCTTCATTCTCGACTTCTGACGAACAGAGACTCAGACTCACAACATCATGGTTTAATATCAGGGGTGGCTAGTGGTAAATCCATTCGAAATCACTGAGCCTACGGTTGGGTGGAAACGAGCACCCCTCTCAGCAGTTGCATCACACCTGGTGTTTTTATGATAAGTGTTATATCTTGTATCTTGAATTTAAATATTCTGACATATATGCTCATGGTTTGTGAAATTATGAATTATTTCCGTATAAGACTATATGTAAGGTGTTTGATCAAAAATGTTCACTGCATACTTATATTGGAAATACCACATATGACTTACGTATATATTTGTATATATGTATATTTTGAACGGATTCAGTATTCAAGTCTATTCTCGGGAAATCTATTCCCTTATTTTGTCTCAAGTAATGCCCTGGATAGATCTTTCCACAAGGACACCCTATTTAAAAGTTTACCCAAGAATGTGCCGAATGATTTTATGACATAAGTCTGAAAAACCCTGCATGAGAGAGAATGGTATTCTTAGACTTCAATATTTCGAAGTTTTGGCACCCGGGTATCTAGGTGCGAGTCCTCTTGTACTCGCGAGTCCCAAAACCTCGACCCGTGAAATCCCGAAATGGCAGCATGTGGATGAATTAAGGACCTTTCGGTGGTTCGGTACCTAGGATAACCTTCCTCTTGCTAAATGCATGAATGAGATCATTTCGTAGGATCTAAGGTCTGATACGACCGTTAAATTAGATGAAGGAACGTAGGCGTTAATGCCTCGACCCCTTTTTAACCTTCGTAAGTAGTGAAGAAATCGGGACCGTTGATTCCAAGACCCATGGGAGTACCTGGACCATCCAACTGTAGAGTACACGTGGTGGTCGATAAGCGTTTCATCTTTTCGGCACCAGGGAGATCAGAGGGTAAGAACCCTTGTCCTCACGACTCGTGAAATCCCGACATATGAAATCCCGAAATGCTAGCATGTGGGTAAGTTATGAGTTTTCGGAGTTTCGGCACCCGGGGTACCTAAGTGCGAGATCTCCTTTACTCACAAGACCCAAAACCCCGATTCACGAAAACCCGAAATGACGGCCTTTGGATGAGTTAGGACTTTTCGGTGTTTCGGAACCCCGAATACCCAAGGGAGTATTTCCTTGTACTCGCAAGTCCCGAAACCCCGACTTGCGAAATCCCGAAATGATAATAATATGGAGAAGTTATAAGATCTCGGAGTTTCGATACCCGGGATATCTAGAGGCGAGTTCCTTGTACTCACAAGTACCAAATCCCTGACCCGAGAAATTACGACATATGAAATACTGAAATAGATGCGCAGGTTTAAGAGTTTGTATTTCGGAGTTTTGACTCCCGGAAGATCTAGGTGCGAGACCTCCTGTCAGTGCACGTCGTGAATCTTCGATCCGCGAAACCCCGAACGTTGGTAGAAGGTATGATGAGTGGGTGTATCGGCTTTTCGGTACTCGGGAAATCGAAGAAGGTGACTCTTCATCCTCTTGTGTTGTGAAGTCCCGATTTGTGAAATCCCGACATGGCATAGTGTGAATTGAATCGGTGTTTTCAGCGTTTCAGTACCTGAGACCCCAAAGGACAGTTTTTGTTCCATGTACCTACTAGATGCGAAGTCCCGAAAGGAGAAATTCCAAAATGGCTTAGCATGGATAATCTTGGGTGTTTCGGTATTTCGGTACCCGAGATACCTATTGGCAAGTTCTCTTGCAGCCGCTAGTCCCAAAAACCCGAAGTGAAAAACCCCGAAATAATAATAGTGCAGACGAGATATGGTATTTTGGTGTTTCGTCACCCAGGGTACCTAACGATAAGTTCTCCTGTTGTCGCATATCCCGAAAATCCAGTTTGCGAACTCCCAAAATAGACTGAGTGATATATATATATATATATATGTATGTATGTATGTAGGTTTCGGAGTTTCGGCTCCCAGGAAACCTAAGTGTGAAATCTCCTATCGTCGCATATCCCGAAATCCCAGTATGTGAAATCCCGAAGGGTAGAATACCAGGGCTTAATCCGAGTTGTTGTTAATCTCTTTAAGCGATTAGATCCGTTTCTGGTTTCGACCCTTCGAAGGACAAGAGAAAAAAAAGGGAAAGGAGGGTCTGCGATAGGATCCTTAGAATTTAAAAAGGAAAGAAAGCCGAAAATTTTCTAGCCCCGTGGTGGGTGTGTTACATGGGAGATTCTCAGTGGAACCAAATCATTCTCCCAACTTACTCATCTTATACAGAGACCAACTATGGCATAAGTATACACATGCATTTATTATTTACAATCTAATTATCAGGAATTCATAGCATACATAATCCATCTATAATCATATAAACATGAGCATGTGTCCATGATATTCAATTCAAAATACAAGGCATAAAAACACTTATCAGAAACACTGGGCGTGATGCGAGTGTTGAGAGGGGTGCTCATTTCCACCCAACCATAGGCTCAGTCACTCCCAATGGATTTATCACTGGCCACCCCCAAGCTTAGGCCGCGATGCTTTGAGACTCCATCTCTTACTTCTAGCTCAACAAAAGTTACAGACGAAGGTTACCCTCCTTCTCCCTATACAAGAATAGCCAAGGATGAAGGTTACTCTCCTTCTCCTCCCTCAGTCTCCATTCCCATGATCATAACTCAATTTCCCATTGTTTTTCTCCTCTTTCAGACCCAAGAGGTTTTCTTTCTCTCCTCTCTGCATTTCTCGTTGGTTTCCCTTCCATCCACCACGCTTCTCCTTCTTGCCTCCCTTGGTAAGGTTGTGTGTGGCTCGAATCCCCCCATATGTGGTCAGGTTCGGAAGCCATCCGATGGGAAGTCTGCTCCATCCCTCATTAAATCTTGAGGAGCCCCTTCCCACCTACCAGCCTGACGGGAATTCATTTCTGGGCAAAGGGTTGTTCTAATATGAGCAACATTAATTCTAGTATGGTACTGGTTGGGTGGAGGTTATCGCAACCATTATGGGTTCCCTCCACCATATTTTTATTAGAAATCAAAGCCTTTCTTTCGTAACACGTCCCCTCTCTCAGCAGTCATGCAACACATTTCCATTATCCAACAAAATAAAATCATTTACATTCATCGACCTTTATACAAAGGTCCACCAAATTAAACATTCACAATTTGAGTTTGTCGTAGTTCCTGACTAATAAAGTTATATTTACAAACTGGGGGAAATAGGGTGTAACACTTAGGCCTTGCTATCAACTTCCAGTTGCAGAGATGGTAGTTCTTATTTATTCGATAGCCATACCACAAAAAATTAAAGATGATTTGGTGGATTTTGTTTTGGATCGCAGCTGGCAAGCTTGCCAAGGTCAGCCAATAGACCGATTGACATTCGAGAACCTCTTTTATCAAGACCAAGCAACACCCTAATGAAAACCACCTTCAGAACCAGTGCCTAATTCTCTTTTCATACTTTTCAACCAACCAAAGCCAATCATTCAAATTATATCTATCAATCTTAAGGAAAAACCTGAGGTAACCAAACCCCTTGGAGAGATCTCTGATATTGAAAGTAAAAACCGAGTTCAAAGAATCCAACATTGAAGGGTAAATGCCATAGTAGTAAAAGGTAGTTTTTTGTGAGTTAATCCAGAGACCAAAGGCAGTGCAGAAAAGTTTAAGAATCCTGCTAATCTCTTTCCATTCTTCTATAGAACCAGATTCCATAAGAAGAATGTCATCAACAAGCAATAGATGAAAGATTTTGATAAAACGAGCAACTTTGATACCTGAAAAAAGACTAGCCTCTTTGTTGCATTTTAAAGCCAAGCTCAAACCCTCCATAATGAGGATAAAGAGAAGTGGTGATAATGGACATCCCTGCCTGAGTCCCCTACCATTGTTGAAGAAATCTGAGGGCTCTCCATTGACGAGTATTGCAAAAGTGGCCGACGATACATAGCCCAAAATCCAGTTATTCGTTGGCAGCCCAAATCCACATTGAAGTAAGACTAGTCCGAGGAAATCCCAACTTATGCAGTCGTATTCTTTCCTTAGATCAATTTTTAGAATTAATGGCTGAAGATGTTTTTCATTGATGTTGTGAAGGAACTCCTTAGCAATCCCTATCGCATCATTTATTTGTCTATCTTTCAAAAACCCGAATTGTTCCTCAGATAATGACCAAGAAAGGATCGGTCTCAATCTCTGAGCTATAATCTTAGAGATAACTTTATAACACAGGTTGCATAAAGCTATCGGGCAGAAATCCCCAGAGTTTTTCAGGCCATTTAACTTTGGAATTTAAGTAATGAAGGTAGAATTCAGAGACTTGATTACCTCTCCTTTAATGCATGATTCTTCGATAGCTTCCATCAAATCTTTGGAAAACAAGTCAAAGAAATGAATCAAAAACTCCACACTCCATCCATCGAGCCCTGGGCTTTTTTCTTTGGGAAAACCTTTTAAAACCTATAGAATTTCTTTCTCAGAAACAGGCTTCTCAAGGACCATTAGATCTTCATCTATGACCATCCTGGGAAACAATCTTACAGATTCAACTTGGTCTACAATCATATTCTCAGCAGATTATTTATAGAAGGAGCTAAAATACCTTTTATCTTCTGTCTTTAAGGCTTCCTGCCCTTGGTGGATGTGGCCCTATTCATCTTTTATCTCCCACAAAAATTTTGTATTGTGCCTATAGCTAGTGTAATGGTGAAAATACTTTGTATTGTTATCACCGCAGNTGTTTTTCATTGATGTTGTGAAGGAACTCCTTAGCAATCCCTATCGCATCATTTATTTGTCTATCTTTCAAAAACCCGAATTGTTCCTCAGATAATGACCAAGAAAGGATCGGTCTCAATCTCTGAGCTATAATCTTAGAGATAACTTTATAACACAGGTTGCATAAAGCTATCGGGCAGAAATCCCCAGAGTTTTTCAGGCCATTTAACTTTGGAATTTAAGTAATGAAGGTAGAATTCAGAGACTTGATTACCTCTCCTTTAATGCATGATTCTTCGATAGCTTCCATCAAATCTTTGGAAAACAAGTCAAAGAAATGAATCAAAAACTCCACACTCCATCCATCGAGCCCTGGGCTTTTTTCTTTGGGAAAACCTTTTAAAACCTATAGAATTTCTTTCTCAGAAACAGGCTTCTCAAGGACCATTAGATCTTCATCTATGACCATCCTGGGAAACAATCTTACAGATTCAACTTGGTCTACAATCATATTCTCAGCAGATTATTTATAGAAGGAGCTAAAATACCTTTTATCTTCTGTCTTTAAGGCTTCCTGCCCTTGGTGGATGTGGCCCTATTCATCTTTTATCTCCCACAAAAATTTTGTATTGTGCCTATAGCTAGTGTAATGGTGAAAATACTTTGTATTGTTATCACCGCAGTGGATCCAAACTTCTCTGCTCTTCAACATCCAGCGTGCCTCTTCCTCCAACAATATCTTATTTCGTTTTGCTTCAAAAGCTTTCAGATATGACCCTGCTTCAAAACTTAAAGCCGCTTCCTGGCTAGTCTTTGTAAGAGTAGTGATATGTTCCTCGAGAAAATTGAGGGCCCGATTTTTTGCTCTTTTTTTCTCGGCTAACCATAACTTTAATCTGACCTTAATTTTTTGTAGTTTCTGGGCAAGCCTTCATTGTGCTCCAATTACACCACTTCCCTGAACCAAGATCCATTTTGTCTTTACTAGATCCCCAAAATAATCTTCACCCAAAACATTTGGATCAAATTTAAGAGGAGAGGCAACAATGAAATCCCTCTTTCAATTTGGAAAAAAACTGGCGAGTTGTCTGAAAAGTATTGGTGGAAAACCCAAGATCGAAACTGAGTTGAATTGGCCAATAGAGAATCTGATGCAAAAACCTTGTCGAGTCACTTTTGAATGCTATGAGTCCCACTCCTACCATTATTCCAGGTAGGCACAAGATCTACTGGTTGTGCATCCACCGGGTTATATTTATCAAAAATATTTTTAAAAAACCCTACCAAGGGATCGGGAAGTGCGCCTACTCCCCATATTTATTTAATATTGGTTGTAAAATTAAAATCACTAGTGATAATGAGGTCATCCCTATCCAAAATAACTCTTGAGTCCACCAACTCCCAAAAATGTCTTCTATCATAATAGGGTCCATAGGTATTTATGAAACAAACCCTACTATTATCTGGTAAGTGGGTGTCAGTCAGCAAAATACCTCATGCACAGAGATGATATTGTAAAACAAAAACATATGGATTCCAAGAAACCAATAAACCGCTCGAGTTCCCAACAGAGCTAACTGTTGAAACCTTTCAGGATGGGCAAAGAGAGTTCAAAAAGTGTCTGACCTTCTCCTCATTTACTAGGGTCTCCTGTAGAAATAAAATATCTGGCTTATGTGCACTCAAAATTCTTCGCAACGAGAGCAATTTTGGGGACCCTCCAACCCCTATGATATTTAGGGTCATAAGAATCATGATTTGGCCCTCGCTAGGGATTTCATGCCTCCAAGCGCCTCTAAATCATGAGTGGAATCCACGAGTTGTTCAGCATCAGTAACCTGACTAGATTTCTTTCACACACTGCGTGTCTTGATGGGGGAGAGTTCCATCCCTAGGCACCTAGACCAGGCTATGGATTTCCCTTTTGTGGATCCTTTACCACTATTTGAGATTTCCAGTAATTGCGAGGGTGAAGAATGGTAAATATCCCAACCCCGGAAGATAGGTAACGGGATAATGCCTTCCACATTCCCAAGATTCGAAGTCAAATCAACAAGAGCCATTTCCTGACTTTGACTAGAATCTGAAGAAGGATGTTGGGAAAAGGAGATATCCAAGCTTATCAAAGAAGGAGAAGCATCAGGTCTAGGGAGAACATAATTAGTGGAAAGTGGGACCGAAGAATCACTGCCTGGCTTTGAGGAGGAATCCCTTATGGTCGTAGGCTCTGAGCGAGAGTTGGAGAGTTTCTCAAGAACATCGGTCGCCAATCCAGACTTCTCCAAGAACTCACGCTCCCAGACCGAAAGTTTAATGAACAACTTTGGAAAGAATGTTTGTAGCTTACCTATCAAGGTTCTCAAGTCATCATCCGAATGAACTCTTTTACTTCCTTGTAAGAAACCTTCCTGAGCTCCAAAATCCTCTTCACTCATATAAGCATCATGTGAAGGGTTTTCATGAATGTCCTTGCCATCACCATCTAAGTCTCCAGTAGAAAAATCTCTTCTCAAGTGTCATGTACGATGACAAAGAGAGCACCGAAACGGAATTCCTTGGTAGTCCAGGCGCTGGAGCATGACCTGTCTGCGCCATTCCACTTTCAAAGTGTCCATGAGGCCAGATGTAACGTTTATCTCCACTAAGACTCTGGCCATTCTTTTGTCTGAAGACTTTAGTCCATCTTCATCCACTTTCATAAAGTGCCCAAGGATGTT
This sequence comes from Picea sitchensis, assembly GCA_010110895.2. NCBI lineage: Eukaryota > Viridiplantae > Streptophyta > Pinopsida > Pinales > Pinaceae > Picea > Picea sitchensis. The sequence continues at coordinate 8,722 of SNQJ01S0178328.1, read as the reverse complement.
GCCAATATCTGTTAATGCTCAGAGATTCCACAAGTTCAGAGGGAGGCCTGGGAGAAGAACCCAGACATGCCTATGAATGAAATAGTCTGTAGCCATATTAAAACCCGACCTCCATCTTTTCAGCATAAGGCTTCCCCCTTCAAAATCCCCAAAACTCTTAAGAATAAGCTATGCATCTTTAGGGGCTTTGAACACTAATCCAAACCACCCATAGATGAGAGCGAGATACTCAAGTATGTAGCCACATAGCTAAGACCAATGGCTTCTCATCCACTCTGAGAAAGTAGTATCACAATGAGTCTTATAGGCAAAACGGCCTACTAAGGCACATAAGGAGAGTTGGCATGTTTCCTCCATCCCTACATCCATACCGATCACTAAGCACCTTCACTGCCTCTTCAGCTTCCACACCTTTACCACTTTATAGGGTCGAGTATCCTTTAACTTCAAAGATCCTTGGATAGGATTACAGGAAGAGGAGAAGATCTTCATGGTAACTGAGGGTGATCTAGGTCATACATTTGTGGGCTGAGAAGAAGAAGATACCCTGTGGAAAACTCTAGGACTCTCTCCATTAGTAAAACCAAGAAGGAGGGAAGTCTTACAAGGAGAAGAAGGGTCTGACACAGTCACCCAAGAAGGTTCAACCAAAGGGGGCAGGTGTCATTTGTTTTCTTGAGAAGAGAGTTTGTTTGAGTTTCTTCCACCCCCAAACTTAGTGCTTAGTTCATAAACAGTTTTAAAAAGGCCATCCCTCACCCAGTCCTCCTCGTCTGCAATGCCCATAAGCGCACTTAAATCTGGAGCCATTATCCCAGACTGTCCCCCCAGTCAACTTCCACTGATCAAGACAAAAAAATCAAATGGTCAAGTGTCATGGCTTTGATAAACACGCTTAATGAAGATTAGGAAGGGATAAAAAGGAAGATTCACAATAAAATCACCCTTCGCCAGCCTGACCGAGAAATATATGTGTTATCTCCTAAAATAGCACTGTCATTTTACCAATTTTTAAGTGATAGGAACAGGACCAAAAATTCATTTCCAAATTTTTTAGGTGTGTTAGAAGGTCTGCTATTTGGATACAAACTTGGAAAAAACATCAATTTTGATATTGGCAAGCAAATCTTTAAATCTCAGGTTTTGGTGGTTAAGAGGAGCTAAAAAACTGCTCATTAACCATCGAAAGTCTTGGTTTTCGGTGGTTAAGAGGTGAAAATAAAGGGTTTGTTAACCACTGAAAATGTTTCTATGTGCAAAAGGAAAAATCCTGTGTTTTTTCACGAGCCAGATGTCAAATGGGCACACTCATTAAGTTATAACCGCCGAAAGTTTATCTAGGTGGTGAGGTATGAAGTTCTTATGGCATCTTATCTTAATATTTATGCCCTGTTCTCCTTTTAACTACCAATTTTCATTTCAGAATTAAGACTCGGCAAAAATCCAGAATTCCATGCATGATTTTCAGATAACATAATTGATTTGTCACATGGGCCTTCATTATCTCTAGTCACGAGGATACATAATCATTATGACTTCATTTGATTTCTGTTTCAATTTCATTAATAATCAATATCGAATCTGAGAGTCATTGTTATTGTCATGATCCCGTGATTTCCTCATGCAAACTCATACTCAACAGCCATAATCTCGTGATTTGTCAAGGTTGCCAAGTGGAATTCAAGTTCAATTGTTGGTTATTGAGCCATTTGTCATCCAATTCAAAGAAAAATCCGAGTCATTGTGATTCCCACGCAAATTAATTCGCCGCAGATCCATTTTTGAAAGTTACAGGTTTCGGTGGTTAACATGCCAAGATTTTTATCTCTTAACCACTGAAAGCAGAGCTTTTCGGTGGTTAACAAGCCCAGATTTTTATCTCTTAACCACCGAAACCTGTACATGGCAACGAGGTCATATTTTTGCATAGATTTGACTTTTTCTCAACCAAATCTTTCGAGGTTGGTTTCTAAAGATGCATAATAATTAAATACATCATATTTAAGGTTTTATCTTGATGTATTTAAATTTTAAGAAGGTGGAAAAGTGAAAATGGTGACCTAGTTGATGAGCAAAAAAACTGTCTTTTTGCCAAAGGTGGCAAATTCGAATTTCCTATGAGGATTCATCAGCCTTGGAAGACTTTCTACATCTGTCAAAGAGTTTGGAGGATATAAATGCTATTAAGATAGAGTTTGACACCTAAGATAGGATATTTTGTTTTGACTTTCCATTTTTAGAAGTCTAGATCCATTTTTATAGGATCTCATCCTACACTTGTTTGGTTTGACTATTTTTAGCAAATATGATCCATCTTTCAAGGATCTAGATTTCATCTTGTAAGGCTATAAAGCCAAAGACATTTGAAGCACCAAAGGGTTCAACTTTGGAGACTTTTTCATATTATGTACTCAAACTTCCCATTTTCATATTGAGTAATACAAGCTTCTTTTGCCATAACTTGTTCAGATTTCATCTTCTTATCTATTATGTACTTGCACCTGGATATTATATTCATGTTTGTATGCTTGTTTATGCTCGATAACTGTCATCTTATCATTTCATTCATAAGTTAAACTTTGCAAGTATTTCTATGATTATTGTAATTGGCCATTCATATATGTTTTATATGTGATTCTGCTAATATAATAGTTATTTCTCCATACATCCCTTTATTTGTAAACTCTTTGAACGTTTGTGGTTGAAAGCCTTGTCCATCTAAATGTGTTCATGCATGTTTTGAGTGAGAAATGATTCAGTCCTCCGACTTGATCCAAACCCACACTTTTTATTGAGAAAACAGTTACCAAAAGATTAAGTTACCAAGCATCTCTGACTTAACAGCCTAGGAGAGTTTCCTGGAGTGATAACAAATTGGCGCCATTGTCGGGGAGAGGAGATTGAAGCTCAGATTCCCTGGGAGACGACATTAGATCTATTCCATGATGATAGACAAGGATTAGACATTACATTGGTTGTAATCATCTATCTGGTGACTCCATGAAGGACGAATTCAATGGTGACTCCATGAAGGACGGATTCAGTGGCGACTCCATTCCTCTGAAATCTGTTGGCGAATCCACTGGTATGACATGAACCAAATCTTTCCTACAAGGTATGAGTTCTGTGATTTTTCAAGTATTTCTGGTTACCCTCATCCAGTTTCTACTAGAGATGAATGGGAACGTAGTATTCCCATATTTCGTGGAGAGAAGTGGGAAGTGCCAACTGAACATTTGTTGGATTTCCATGACTTTATTAACCGGCTTGAAATTGTACATGAGGATGTTCAAATTAAGATTTTCAAATTTTCATTAGAAGGGATTGCTCTTGACTAGTGTCAGTCTCTTCCAAGTGCAAGTGTCAGCTCTTTGGCTGATTTTCATGCTGCCTTCCATGTGTTTTGTAAAAACCATTTTCCAGATGACCTTCTCTATCCTCAATGCTTTCATGATTTTTATTTATTGAATAAAGATCCAAATACTCATGAAGATTTTGCTGCAGCAGAAGATATCTCTCACCATGATCAAAAGATGGGTGGTCTTCAGGATAATGGCCATAGTGTAGATGCTTTAAACAATATACCAAATGCATCCACTATCTTAGATTGTTATGTAGATCAGATTGCCTCCTTTAAAAAATTAAAAAATGATGAGCAAATTTTTATAACAGCATATGACAGTTTTGAATCTACAACAGATCCTAAGGGTATCTCTCAGTTTCAAGATTTGCAGCGACTGGAAGTTTGCAGTAGATATCAAGAAGAAGGCGAGGAACCGAACAGTCCAGATCAACAGTCTATAGTATATGTTTCTCCAACGGATCTCGAGCAGCCTGCATTCAACAATGAGATTAGTAAAGGCAATTTTCAACATCTTTTCAATTTACAGTTGGATCAACAGTCCAAAGAGGTATTGCTGTGTGAATTTGATGACCCTTTTGCTGACTATTTGGAGTCTATGAGCAGCATAGATGTTAAAAAAATTCTGTCAGAAGAAGATTGTTTTTATCATCTGTTCAAACCTCTTTTATGCATGATATCCCTTCCATTATTCTTCGGGTCAAGATCAAGGATTTTAACAGTAAATCAGTTTATGATATGGCTGCATTGGAAATTCGATCTTACTTGATAAATCTGCCTCTATTGGTTAGTGTAGAAGTAGGCAGAGGAATAAGCTCTCCATATGAGCAATGAGATCTTTTTCAGTTGTTGATTTCATGAATAAGCAGGAGGTTGCATGAAAGTTACAGGTTTGTAGAGGAACAGTTGCAAAGTTTAGATGAATCCATTCCCAATGCCAAAGGCAACCAGATGACTCCATGCCCAATGGAACTACAATTTCAAAGCTATGCAAATATTTTTTTCAGATTTTGGTTGAATAAGAAGAGCAGGCTACCGATTGCACAGGCCACATGACTCCATAGCCCAACCGATAAGGCGACTGGAACTACTTGTTCTTGGAACCTCACTAGGAGGATTCCATCCCCAAGTAGGAGCCAGATGTTATCTCCTAAAATAGCACTGTCATTTTACCAATTTTTAAGTGATAGGAACAGGTCCAAAAATTCATTTCCAAATTTTTTAGGTGTGTTAGAAGGTCTGCTATATGGATACAAACTTGGAAAAAACATCAATTTTGGTCTTGGCAAGCAAATCTTTAAATCTCAGGTTTCGGTGGTTAAGAGGAGCTAAAAAACTGCTCATTAACCACCGAAAGTCTTGGTTTTCGGTGGTTAAGAGGAGAAAATAAAGGGCATGTTAACCACCGAAAATGTTTCTATGTGCAAAAGGAAAAATCCTGTGCTTTTTCATGAGCCAGATGTCAAATGGGCACAATCATTAAGTTATAACCATCGAAAGTTTATCTAGGTGGTGAGGTATGAAGTTCTTATGGCATCTTATCTGAAGATTTATGCCCTGTTCTCCTTTTAACTACCAATTGTCATTTCAGAATTAAGACTCGGTAGAAATCCAGAATTCCATGCATGATTTTTAGATAACAGAATTGATTTGTCACATGGGCCTTCATTATCTCCAGTCACGAGGATACAAAATCATTATGACTTCATTTGATTTATGTTTCAATTTCATTAATAATCAATATTGAATCTGAGAGTCATTGTTATTGTCATGATCCCGTGATTTCCTCATGCAAACTCATACTCAACAGCCATAATCCCATGATTTGTCAAGGTTTCCAAGTGGAATTCGAGTTCAATTGTTGGTTATTGAGCCATTTGTCATCCAATTCAAAGAAAAATCTGAGTCATTGTGATTCCCACGCAAATTAATTTGCCGCATATCCGTTTTTGAAAGTTACAGGTTTCGGTGGTTAACAGACCCAGATTTTTATCTCTTAACCACCGAAAGCAGAGCTTTTCAGTGGTTAACAAGCCCAAATTTTTATCTCTTAACCACCGAAACCTGTACATGGCAGCGAGGTCATATTTTTGCACAGATTTGACTTTTTCTCAACCAAATCTTTCGAGGTTGGTTTCTAAAGATGCATAATAATTAAGTACATCATATTTAAGGTTTTATCTTGATGTATTTAATGTTTAAGAAGGTGGAAAAGTGAAAATGGTGACCTAGTTGATGAGCAAAAAAACTGTCTTTTTGCCAAAGGTGGCAAATTCGAATTTCCTATGAGGATTCATCAGCCTTGGGAGACTTTCTACATCTGTCAAAGAGTTTGGAGGATATAAAGGCTATCAAGAAAGAGTTTGACACCTAAGATAGGATATTTTGTTTTGACTTTCCATTTTTAGAAGTCTAGATCCATTTTTATAGGATCTCATCCTACACTTGTTTGGTTTGACTATTTTTAGCAAATCTGATCCATCTTTCAAGGATCTAAATTTCATCTTGTAAGGCTATAAAGCCAAAGACATTTGAAGCACCAAAGGGTTCAACTTTGGAGACTTTTTCATATTATGTACTCAAACTTCCCATTTTCATATTGAGTAATACAAGCTTCTTTTGCCATAACTTGTTCAGATTTCATCTTCTTATCTATTATGTACTTGCACCTGGATATTATATTCATGTTTGTATGCTTGTTTATGCTCGATAACTGTCATCTTATCATTTCATTCATAAGTTAAACTTTGCAAGTATTTCTATGATTATTGTAATTGGCCATTCATATATGTTTTATATGTGATTCTGCTAATATAATAGTTATTTCTCCATACATCCCTTTATTTGTAAACTCTTTGAACGTTTGTGGTTGAAAGCCTTGTCCATCTAAATGTGTTCATGCATGTTTTGAGTGAGAAATGATTCAGTCCTCCGACTTGATCCAAACCCACACTTTTTATTGAGAAAATAGTTACCAAAAGATTAAGTTACCAGGCATCTCTGATTTACAGCCTAGGAGAGTTTCCTGGAGTGATAAAAGTATGAAAACCTCCCTAATAACGGGTTGTCTGGACTCCAGAAAGGTCCTCTAGACAGGTGGAACAGAGTCTGACTATGTATTCTGAAGGGTCCACAATTACGCAAAAAGCGCAATAGCAGTAAACTGTATGCCAGTTGCTAAGAATAAAATTGTAGTACCTAACAGCAAGCAGACAAATGAAAGCCTCACCTCTAGAGAGGTGGTTGAAGAAACACCTAAGGAAGAGCTAAAAGAAGACAACCAAAGCTACCCAACCTCTATGACCATGAATGAGTCATAACTGCTGTGAGAATCCAAAGGAGCTCAAATTGAACTTCATCACTGCCAGAAAACCAGATGCTATAAAAAGTAATCCTCCATGAAAACCAGTTTACCTGTACACATTGTATTCCCCTGCTTCGTATAGATACTATAACCAAATTTTCGTAATCATCAACGCTCACATGCCCATGGAACTTGATGTGCTTGCCCGATTACATTTCACTTGTGCCATCAAGATGGAAAACAACTTAAAAAAATCTATTCATTAAAGTTGGATACAAATTTTCCCTAAAATCTAATTCGTGCAATCGATTACAATTTAAACGCTAAATGTCTAGAAACCTCGGTAACAATTTAATTATTAAATACTCCAAACAATGGATTATGAAAAATATATTTTATACCATTCACGAGTCTCCAATGGAGCCGTGGAGTTTATACATGAACCCAAATCTGATGTGATAGATATCATTATTTTAATTCATTCTTGATGTAAGAGATATCATTATTTTAATTCATTTGTACATTTATTACTTCATTGATTTGATAGTACTTGTCATTTAATGTGATCATTCATCATTCTTATTGTTGTAAGAGATATCATTTTTTAATTCATTTGTGTTCCTCAGTAGGCGTAATGGTTAAGAACATGTGTTTTCTCATAGGGGTAGGGTATGTATACCTTCGTAGACTTTACTAGTGGAAACATGAGCTTTAAATTTAATATAATAATATTATTATTAGTCATGAATAAATAATATTATTATTGTGATTTGTTACTTAAATTTTTTGTTCCATCTCAGTGATACTTTGAAGTGTTATAGATAGGAGTAGTATGCCACAACTTTTATTTATCAATTTATTTTAAAAAGGTTTGAAGACTTCAATTTACATTTGTGATATTGTGAATATTTATTAAAACCAAGATCTGCCTCATTCTACTTCAACTTTTAAAAGCATAGATTAGCATCTGTCACTTATCTTTTTCTTTTAGACCATGCATAAATAATACATTATTACAAGTTTCGTGTTTCATAACTATTTTACATTTTCACTTATTGCGATTAATTTGTAAATTAATTTTGTTCTATTTATTTTCAATTTTTTCATAAGAAGTGGGTACTAAGCAACTTTAATGCTTATTCCACTTGTTTAAATAAAGAAAAATGAATGTATTAATATAGTACAAAATTTTAATATAAATTGCATTGTTTTAATAAAAATAATTTACATCCTCAAATTTTTAATATAAAATTCCATTGTTTTAGTAAAGATATATATATATATAGATAGATAGATGTTTTTTTGAGGTAGGTTGTTATCACATCA
>SNQJ01S0178327.1:4848-19691 GCA_010110895.2 Picea sitchensis | reverse complement strand
GAGAATGCCAAGACTCCCTCACTGCCATCATGATAGATTGGGACAAGCATAGAGTGCAACTTGTACACCTTGGTGAGAAGGTCATTCAGTTGGATAACTAGCAGGAAGATAGGCTCACTCAGATGATGAAACAAATGCAACAAGAGTTGGAGAGAAGGAGAAGGCCTTGGAAAAAATCGAAACAACTGTCCAAGAGCACCGAGAAGCAAGGCCACCATCCATTGTCATTTCCTTAGCCAACACCATGACCGAGACTACTTTGGTAAGTTCACCTTCTGTAGACATTTCTCAATAGAAGTTTGGTGAAATTGAAAAGTATACAAGAGGCATTGGTTCCAAGCTCTTGAGGTAGATGGGTTATGATGGAAAAGAGCTAGGCAAGAGAAGAGAAGACATCTTGAGCCCCATTGCAACTACAATGTGGGTCAAACATGAAGGCCTAGGTTTTGATGGCAGAGGTGAAAAGATCGTGACTATGAAGACCATTTTTGTGAAGGCGAAAGACATGCCATAGTTGGCCTACTCATCTGAATAAAGAACAACAATACATGAAGGTGGCAACCCACTACCACCTCAACGATCTTGTGGCAGACTACATAAGGGAAACAATGAGATGAGCTTAAGACTTAGCTTGCATCATCACTCAAAATAAGCGACAAACTAATTATCCAGGGCAGGAAGAAGAAGAAGAAGAAGAGGTCTGCCTCAAACAAGATATTCCTTGTTTGTCACTATTGCAAGAGGAAAGGCCACAACTCTGCTAGTTGTTGGTACTCAGAGTCATGCTCATTTTATGGGAAGAAAGGCCATCTTGAGGCCTCTTGATGGGAGAAGCAAGCAATATGCCACATGCCTAATTGTTTTTATAAGAAGGACAAGAAGAATTCTCTAATACAACAACAAACCTAGAGGCACAAGAAGAAAAGGACTAGCTCCAGTAGTCCACACGACAACGCCACAAACTTTTTCCCCACTGTAATTCGAGTGGTCATTGGGAAGCAAAATCTTGGCGACTTCATCTAGATCTTCACCCCAAAAACCTCACAGCCAAGAGAAGAATGTGGAGAATGAAGATTGAAGAAGATGAAGATTTGCCTGCATCTCCAGTCCAAGGAACTATAACAACATAGGAGGGCAATGAAACAAACAAGATGGACAACATATTGATGCTAAGGGAAACCACAATCTAGTTCTTGTTTTGGATATTGCATATGAAGAACCCCTTCTTGGAGATGTGTCAGAGAGTGGTGCATTCAATGACCTTTGGGGTGTTCTGGATAACTCCATCATGTGCTTGCAAGCATGTGCGGGCACTGGAGGGTTTTTTCCATGACAAGAAGCAATTGATCCTAGTAGGGGAACATAGACCACACTTCCATTGAGGAATTGTTACGTGATGCAAGTGTGTTGGGGTCACACTGAACAAATATAGACCAAAATTTGACTTCGCTTCATTGGCTGCCAAGATGGATCGTCTCCAAGTTTGAGAGGGAGATGTGAATGAATGTTAAGTATAGAGCTTGGATCTAGAAATTTCTTAGAGTTGAGAGTCAGTTAGCACACTTCTATGTGCAAGAATAAGAAAAGCTAGAACTAGAGCCAGAGCTATAGGCAGGACTGGAACCAGTAGCTAGAGCCATAGACAGAGTCAACGTTCTTTCCAGGAGCCAGAGTCAAAGCCACATTCTAAAGAAGAAAACAAAAGACACATTGATCTAGATTGGTTTCCTTGAGGTTTTGGAGACCAAAAAGCCTCTCAATGGGGAGGTGTGATTTGAAGTGGATCCAAACCAAGGTGTAAGACTTAGTACTTATAATGCAATTCAACAACTTATGAAGGTTAACAAACTATGTAAATCAAGCAAATGTAAATGTTGAATGAGACAAATGTGAGAGGGAAAAGATATTAAATGAAATATAAAAAAATAGGAGAGAAGGCTAAGAAATGGAAAATGAAGGGGCATGGCTACTAGCCTTCTCCTTACCCCCCAACTCCCACTATTTCTTCCTTCACTCTCATTCTCAATGGGTTTTTTTGGCCAAGAGAGAAAGAGGCATAGAGAGCCGTAAGAACATTGTAACCAAAAATTGCCAAAATGAAGAAACTGAACCCCATTCAAAGCTAGTTTTCCCATTTGGGTTTCTGGAGTAAATAATGTCTCCACGTGCATTGTCTCCGAGGACTTTAATATCTATTGTGTTAGCTCTGTTGTAGTGTGAAAGATTTTTGTTGGAAACCTAATCCGCATAGGGTTACAATATTCCTCACTTCAATGTGAAAGGTCAAGTGATAATGTAATGGTAAGACATTGTATTTATAGATGTGCCATATTGATGAATAAAATGCACTACACACTTATCTTTATCTCGTGTGTCCATAGCTGGTATTAGAGATGGCTGGTAGTCTTCCATAGCTGGGTCTTGCAGAAAACACATCATTTCCTTGGGTGTTTTCATTCCATTATGCATAAATGCTTCTACCCTCTTTCTACGTGCCAGTCTGCGCCCCTCATATGCTATTCTCCTAGTGTAACTCAGAAACCCTAATATCCAGACTCTCTCCGCACTCAGAAACGTCTCTAAGATCTGTTGCATCTCTGAAATTTCTTAATTTCTTCCTCTTAGCTCATCCTCTCTACGTTGGTGTGCATCTCTCAGTGAAAATGCTAACGATGGGGGTGTTTCTGTCAGAAGGATGCATACCCCTCTCTCTCTGAACAAACCCTAATCTCTGTGGTATCGTGTTCTAGTTTCCACTACAACCTGTAATGGCAACCACTCCTTGCCTGCAAAACTGCTATCTGACTTTGGCGTGACGGCTTTCACTCTAGTGAACAAATGCAGGGAGACCGTGTGACAAGCTAGGTATCCTTTCCATTATCGTGAGCCAAGAAGGGGGTTTCTCCCTCCAAGTCGGGCACTTGCAGACAATAAACCCTCCGATCTAGGGACGCACTGACTAAAAATTTGACAGCTATGGCGTGGGCTCTTGCTAGACTGGGGACATTAGGAAAGCCGTAAAAAACAACGACGGGTGGCTTGGAATTCATACTAGATGTCAACAACAACCATAACTTCTACTCGCACTATTTCACAGCGCTGTAGGGTTCGCTTGCAATCTCATTCTGCGGTGAGAAGAAATACGAGTGGTATAAGGTATTGTTGTGTTCACAGTTGTACAGTTTGGATTTCATGTCATCACCTTTTTCAACAAGGGATGATATGGATAAAGGTTCTGTGCAACAATCTATCCATATATAAAGATTCAGTTGGTGAACCTAACGTGAAACAAACAGTCAGTTGGTGAAACTTGACACCTTTGTATTTTCCATGATGATTATTCCTATAATGTTTCAATAAAAGTGTTGGGAGCGTCTCCGAATTGTCTATCAATGCCTTCAATGACAACAACAATAGCACTGAAGCCAAGCCTATTTGTGTGTGGATACATAAATTCATGCCACCTTCCTTTATAAAGTTGAGCTGCCAATCCTTCTATAAACCTACCAAGGCCCTGTTCCAATCTGGCAGAATGATTCGACTTCGCTTCGAGCTATTTACAAGGTTGCCCTACAAGTTCTATATGAAATCATAGAGCCAAGAGCTATTGAGGAAGATGTACTGGTATCTATCCTCTCACACCCTAACTCCTTGCAACATTTAGTGACCACAGTGGGAGACTTAGACCTCCATTGTAGCTACCTCATCTATGCCTTTCCCCATTTTTGAACCATGTGTAATCAAAGAAGTGATAAAGTGTCAGTGATCTTATTTCACATTTTGGAACCCAGAGACAAACAATCTTATTTCGGTCATTGGAGAGTCATCATACTTAACCTCGATCTCAATGCTATCATTTATTTCGAAGTCATATCATCTTGAATCAGTTGCAAAAGGTTCAAGCCCACGGTTTTATGTTTGGAACCTATCAACATTGTGTGTGTGGTGATCATACAATATGTCGGTAGAAGCCTTAGCCAATGATACCGAGAGGCTCAATTTTGTTGTTCTCATCCTTTGGGTAGTTGAAATTTGATCATAGATCTTCTTCTATGTTGGGTTCTCCTTCACTACAGAGGTCTACGAAGCCCGTGAGACAAGTGGCAACACACAACAACAATGAAAACACTCTTGAAGCATTGTAAGTTTACTTGTACTTTTTGAAATTGTGTTTTCTGTAAACTAGTGCATTTTCGGTAGAAGCCGACACCCTTCATTTGTTGAGTTTTCATCTTATTGTTAAAGGGTGGAATTGCAAGAAACCCTGTGAGGTCTGAGCTATGGATCGAGTTAAAGAATTGTTATTGAACACTCTAATCCTCTCTTTTGTGGATAATACAATCACCATTAACAAAGCCACTTTGCAGTCTGTTGTAACATGCTTGAAAGTTTCATAAGTCAAAGCAACACTGCTGCAAACTCAGACTTGACTTCTTTACAATGCACTTGAGCGAAATAATCTTCGACAACATTATGAATTAGTCCTTTTTCAAAACCCTCTTTTCAAAGATGATGAAGATGATGATGCCGATTCAGATCAACATCCATCATAGCAACAACTCAATGAGACAACCCCATATTCGATCATATATGACGTTCAACTTTCTCTTTCCAAGAAGATCATCAAACCTTGGGAAGAAATCAGAAATAACAAGCACAAAACTGGTATCATATATGAAAATGATGTCACCTTTCATATTCCTGATTACACCAAACCGATCCAGTTCCAAAGAGCTAGATTGCTACAAGATGGTTCACAATCACTTGCTCTAGTTCAAGAGCAGATTCATAAATGCCAACATTGTCAGCGAGTTGGCCACATGGGAGATCAGTGCTTCGATCTTCATCCTTGTGAACATTGTGGAAAAAACAATCATTTTTCCGACAGATGTTCTAACAGAAAGAAACCTACAAGAGTAAAGAACCATTATGGGTGGATGATTTCTTGGTGATGATCATCAGTAGTCAAGAAGATATGTTAGTCATACCGACAAATTCACTCTCGCGTAATGACACATATTGCAGTGGAAATTTTTTTGTCTTCTCAACTTCTCCCCAGGGGGAACAACATCAACAATTGACAACAAAGATTCAAGTTTCGAAGTCCCATCAACTGAGTAGTAACAAGCAAGCGTGATTGGTTTGTGGTTCTCCTTAAATCACCACTTAGTAGAAGGCCTACAACGTATTCTAGACAATGGCTTATGGTTTTCCTTAAACCTCCACTTAGTTCAAGACATTCAACTTCTTCTACAAAACAATTTATGGTCATTTTTAAACTAGCATTCGAGAGCACTTTCAATTAGCACAAGACACCAACTTCCACCTTCTAGCTAACTTAGGAAATGTTTTGGGAACCATTGATCCTAGAGCAGGGTTCCAGAGTTTGTGGTCATCCTTAAACCACCATTCGGCTTGTGATCATCCCAAAACCACCAAATTGAGAGAGCACATTCAACCATCAACAACTGTACACTTCCATATTTCAGTTGCCCACTTCTAGAGTTCAACTCTCTTTTTGGACTCATATACACCCCTTCGGATTAGGTGGGGGGGGATGTTGGAAAGCTAATCCACTTAGGGTTATGATATTCCCCACTTGACGGAATGTGAAAGGCCATGTGATAATGTAATGGTAACCAGGAAGTCCAAGAGACCTTGGAATACAAATCCAAAGGTCAAGACATTGTATTTATAGATGTACCATATTGATGAATAAAATGCACTACATGCTTATATTTATCTCATGTGTCCAACATTTTACTTCATATTGTAGTGTTTTGATGGCCAATACCTATCCCAACAACTCTCTGTCCTCCACAGTTGGGTGATTTCAGAGATGGAAAATTAATGGCTCCCATTCTGGAGCTGTTACAAGTAAAGTGGGAGTTGCTAAATTGGTTTTAATACTTATTAGTGTATTTCTCTCATCTGGAGAATTCCCTCTCACTCTCTGAGCTAAATGTTTTTTGTTGGTTGAGATTGTTCCTCTTCCACAAAGATTTACGTTTAATTCTTTCTTCCCTTGGTTGAATGCTCATTAACTTGGGTCAATTTACCTATTGATGGGTCAGATATTTATTGCTGGATCGACTAATGTTTTCCCACAGGCTGTACATTTCTATACAGGCTATACGTAGCTCTGTTGGGCACCTCAAATCTTCAATGTGGTTGAATCCTTCACTTGGGTCGACTTCTGTTTTGCTAGGCGATTCAATAGTTGTTGGACTAAGTAAATTTATTGTTGGGATATTAAATTAGTTGTTGAGCAATTAGAATGGGTTGGGTGATTGTTCCCAATCATTATCCTTCATATTGTATGCTGAATGAGTGACAAGTGAACCACAAAAGCGTTTGATAAGTATTCAAATGAGATTGCTCGCACTCTACTTGAGGAGAGAGAATCATTTAGCTTGTGCCTCTTGGTGAGGTAATTGTTGTGCAAATAGTTTTATAGTGTTTTGGTTTATGGTCAGGTTCGATATCAAGCTCAACCATGTGCATTACATTTTCATAAACAACAAGGCAATGGCCTTAATGGATCTATGGTTCAGTGGTGGTCATAACAATGGATATGGTAGGACGACCCATTGTGTACAACCCCACACATCTACAATTGTGAACACTAGCACATTATTAGTCTAATTATGGGGTATTGGCTTTGTTAGAGTTGCAGTCCATGGTTCATAAGACTAATCCATTTTTTTAGAATGTGATTCGATGAATATGTCTAGGTGATTCCTAGATAAAAAAAATATCAATAGTGTGCGTTTCTCTATTACAATGTATGTTTATACAGAAAGGCTTTGAATATTGTATATAAGACCATCCACTATTCTAGTTGGAATTTCGTGATAGACAATAATAATAATAATAATAATAATAATAATAATAATAATCTATTTTTAAGGTCACGGCCAAGCCACCACACCAAATTGGTGTATGAGACCCCCTTGTTTGTGGGACAAGGGACCCCCCTTCACCCAACGATTTGACTGGTAAAGTCTATGGAGGTATACAGACCCTACCCCCCTCTGGATTTGAACTTGTGACCTCTTAAGAGGAAACACATGTTCTTAACCACTAGGCCCACAATCTACATGGCATTCCCTATTAAGTACCTGAATAGATATGCAAATATAACTTCAGAAATAACCCTTAATCTTAGCAAGAATAAGGCAAACTATTCTCCAAAATATTGAACACAAGAAATAGTCAAAACCCTTGAGGTAGGGTAACACCATATATTATAAGTCCCTGCCATGGGACTATATCAATGAATTTGCTTTTGATGTGACATTAATTTGCTTTTTACCATAAAATTGTGTATGTAATGTAATGTTTAACATAGGAAAACAAATATATATTTTTGGATATAATCAAAATATTTGTGTTTCTCATTTCTAATTGGTTGATAGAATTGAAGTATTATTGCTCCCTTCACGTCTTTCAATATGTAGAATTAATTGCATAATCAATGAATTTCACCACTCACCACATCTAAATATAAAAAGTTGTAGTTGTACTATGTATTTATTATTATGCATTATTATGTTTATATCATATTTACTATCTAATATCATATTTATTATTATATTTATTATCTGATATATTATTTAGATTATATTTATTATGTAATATAATAAATATTATATAAAAATATATATTATTAAATTTGAAAGGTTTATTTTCAAAAAGAAAAATGGAATATTTTTAAAATGCAATTTGCATTTGGCTTGCTTAACTTAATTGGAAGGAAATTTAGGTTAATCCCAAAACTACACAACATCCACATTAAAGTAAAAATGTGGTCAAAGACCCTGGCCAATACAACATATGACAAATCTATAAACTAAGTGTCATGGAGCGTCAAGTCTTCCTCCATTCCTTGTGAGTCTAGGTCGAATTCTCTGAATTCCAATGTTTCTAACGATATACTTATCAGTGTTAATTTTTTTCATTTAAAATATTTACAAATTGGATTTTTTTAAGACTATGAAACTAGCCCCTAGTTAATATATCGTTCATGTTTCACAGTAATCATCATCATCAATAATTATAGGGTGTCAGCTATCATCTCCATTTCCAAATCTACTTGGAAGGGACTAAGCTGCCATGCAGCCCTTGTTCCTTATGGAATGAATGTAATCCTCAAGCAATACTTGCTTGTTACAATAACAATATTATTCACCATGCTCAATACAATTCTTACACTTCTTTATATAGCATTCTCTCTCTCTCTCTCCTAAGAACATTCTAGAGAAGGAGTATTCTAATAGGTGGAACCTTCTAGAAAGCCTTATCACCTTTATTGTGTTCACACTATTACATTACATTGATCATATATCTATTATTAATCCCATTGGGTACCTCCCTAGGTACCCCCCAATATTACCTCCCTAGGTATACTACATTTGTTAAATACTAAAGACCCGAATACAGAAAACACCACAATAGATCCATAGAGCAATATAGAAAACCCGCACTTTATTATTATGAAAACCCTTGAGGTAGGGTAACACCATACAATAGATCCTATTACGGAAGGGATCCACTCCTTTCATTTGCCTCTTCGAGGGGAAACCTCCTAATGAGCTACACGCTCCAAATACAATACTTCTTGAGTTCCATTACATTTCTTGAACCCCTTTATATAGTGCTACCAACCACCTAATAACATTCTAGAGGAGGAACTTTCTTGAAGCGAAACCTTCTAGAAGATGAACATTTTAAGAAGTCCTCTTACATTTATTGTGTTCACATTAATATATCTAACTACTATAGTGGACCTTATTTAATAATATAGTGGACCTAGTCTACCTTACATTAAATGACCCCACTACTATCACTATGGGCCCTTCACCACCCCCACTACCTCTCTAGCTACACTACATTCCACCCCCCTTATGAAAGCATTGTTATCAACGCTTGTTATGAGGGTGTACAACCATATACCAGGGTCCCATGTAGAAATGCGAGCCACCATGATGAAGTAGTCCAACCGCCACTGTAAACCTGGGTCCCATGTCCAAGTGCTCACGTGAACTCCACGCTGAAGATATCAAAGCTCAAGAACCAATTGAAAATGATGCTTCAAAGATTNTATTCTAATAGGTGGAACCTTCTAGAAAGCCTTATCACCTTTATTGTGTTCACACTATTACATTACATTGATCATATATCTATTATTAATCCCATTGGGTACCTCCCTAGGTACCCCCCAATATTACCTCCCTAGGTATACTACATTTGTTAAATACTAAAGACCCGAATACAGAAAACACCACAATAGATCCATAGAGCAATATAGAAAACCCGCACTTTATTATTATGAAAACCCTTGAGGTAGGGTAACACCATACAATAGATCCTATTACGGAAGGGATCCACTCCTTTCATTTGCCTCTTCGAGGGGAAACCTCCTAATGAGCTACACGCTCCAAATACAATACTTCTTGAGTTCCATTACATTTCTTGAACCCCTTTATATAGTGCTACCAACCACCTAATAACATTCTAGAGGAGGAACTTTCTTGAAGCGAAACCTTCTAGAAGATGAACATTTTAAGAAGTCCTCTTACATTTATTGTGTTCACATTAATATATCTAACTACTATAGTGGACCTTATTTAATAATATAGTGGACCTAGTCTACCTTACATTAAATGACCCCACTACTATCACTATGGGCCCTTCACCACCCCCACTACCTCTCTAGCTACACTACATTCCACCCCCCTTATGAAAGCATTGTTATCAACGCTTGTTATGAGGGTGTACAACCATATACCAGGGTCCCATGTAGAAATGCGAGCCACCATGATGAAGTAGTCCAACCGCCACTGTAAACCTGGGTCCCATGTCCAAGTGCTCACGTGAACTCCACGCTGAAGATATCAAAGCTCAAGAACCAATTGAAAATGATGCTTCAAAGATTGACACTTGTCATGTGGATCCAAATATGTGGAACTGACCAAAAAATCATCTACTACTATTGCAGAATAATAAAACTCAGAAATAATATGCATTGAAGGCTCTTCGTTTACTCTCCAAGATGTGTTCTACATGAGGTGGAGTAGAGCCATCAAATATAAGATGGAAGTGGTTGTCATCCCATAACTGATAACTATCCATATACCAATCATCACAATCATCCTCGTAATCATACCAAACATATCTTTCTTGAACATATTCTCCTGTGATGTGATTGTACATGGTATTCATAATATATCTTTCCTGAATATTTTGTTGTTCAACTTTGATCTCTTCAATATTTTGAAATTTTACTTACATATTTTGAAATTTGTCCTGGAGGGCTTCCATTTTTTGTTGTAGGTCCACGAGGATTTGAAAGAAAATATCCATTGGAAACACGACATATAATACACCAAAAAAAAGATCTTAAAATTCTCTATCCAATGACACTGATCTGGTAGCAATTTGAGGACCATATAAAAAGTTATGAGCTTTGTAGTCTCGTTGCTGTCATGAAAAACCCGAAAAATGGCTGATTTTAATCAATGATATCTTCACTTTTGGAGCTTCTATTCAAAAGTTTTTTTTTAGAGATTGGGTGAAACTGTGAGAGGAACTCAGATCTATAACTTTTTTGGGCAAATTCTGTTAGAATATTGTGCTCGTTTAACCATAGACAATATCACAATATTGTCACCCAACCATAGGCATGCAGCCACTCTCGAGCACTGTAACCTTTGACAGATAGAATGATTCCAAAAGCAACACTAGACCCAAAGGATAACTAAGAGAGAGATAGAGCACACCTTTCTCCAAAGGTAGTGCACCGAGTAGAAAGAACCAAACCACAGACCAAGACCAGTACCCAGCTGTAGTCGTTGCAATTGCACTCTTCCTCTAGACTTGCACACCACTTTCTTGAGTGTGAGTGTGTTACCAAATGAGCTCAAGTGCCTTCTATTTATACTAATCTAGCTAAATGAACATGTGTCTCTTCAAGCAGGGCCGATCTATTATTTTTTGCATATAATACTTTAATATTACTTATTCTGTTGCGCCGACTTGTCTTCCATGGTTTTCATACATCTGTTTAGGTTTTCTCTTGCTTCCAGAATATTCTATTATAGTCAAAGGTTTATCCATGGAGGTTAATACCTCCCACAACTACCAAAACATCAACACTCCCTCTTAGCTTGGGAGGTATTCAAACATGATGTTCCCTTCTGGTCTTCATTGTAAATTCTAACCTTGTACAATATCTACTGCAAACAGATATTCAGTAAAGGAACATAAAAGATACAATGTCAAATAAAAACATTACACAGATATTTTTCCCCTGGAAACCCAAACCGGGAAAACCAACATATTCTATATTATTCATCATGTTACAATGTTTACAATACAAAATATATATAGGATCCAGCGGCATCAAAAACCCTAACCCAATGACCTGGATTAGTCCAAAACGGTAATTCCTTAACCGGAAATAGAAAACCATCGACAAAGAAACCATGTGCCGAAAAACCACCTAAATATTATGCGGTCCCGATGCCAATTTTTTTTTTCGGGGGCACTGTCCCCGAACCCCTACACGGGGGGCTCTGCCCCCCTACACCCCTTCTAACCCCCCTGCACACCCGACGCATACCCTAGAGCTACACCTTGCGCAAAGAATACAACACATACCCAACATTCATATCCTTGCTCACTATGCCATGATCCTCTCGTCATGGTTATGCATATCATGCTACTAGTAACATCATTACGTGACACATGGCTACACCCATGTGGACCTGTAAATCTCATCTAGGGGCCACAACCCGCTAGAGAACACTAGAGATACACCTCATAGTGTGTGTCACCATTATCATCATGGGCTACACCCGCATGACGTGCTCACCCATGTCGTGAGTATCATCATTATCCATCCATCTCACATGGCATGGGAAATACCTACATGGTATTGCAGACTGGTAGCATCACCAGAGCTACACAAGCTATCTCATGATCACCCAGATCATATTACAAGCAACTCCATCACAACCATACAATTTCTTGAGTACACCACTAGCGTACCATACTATATCACTGGTGTAGCAACAATTCAGTATACCAGACCATCTCACTGGAGTAGCCTACAACTTGGCATAAGGCCACAAGGCATACAACTCGGCATGAATCCTACAACTCGACATGAAGACTACAACTTGGAAAGAAGCCTACAACTCAACACAAGGCCTACAACTTGACAAAAAGACCTACAACTTGACACAAAGGCCCACAACTCGACACAAATTCCCACAACTCGACACGAAGGCCTACAACTCGGCACAAAGGCCTACAATATCCCTCTCTTCGAATTCTTCCATCAACTCCCTCTAACTAAGAGAATCCTTGAATCACACTTCCATCTACTGAATGCCCCTATGCATCCTACAAAGTGTCACGAAACCTTACTTCTTCCTGATCACTGACTCCCTTCTGAAGTTTGACTCCCTCTGAGTCCTTTCAAGTCTTGATTTTCTATGGTAACCTTCCTGGAATATGTAGGATAACCTGCCCGAAATAGGAACAACAAGAGAAAAAATATTTCCAATATAATAGCATTTTATGTAAGAACATATAAATTTCATGGTAATTCATTATAGCATTACCAAGGTGTCTTCCCTGAGAACAAGAAAAAGAAATATCTCGTAGAGGAGATGTTAGTTCAAATTGAAATTAAGTACAATAAGAATTTATATTAATAGTACATGCTACCAAGTATTCATTTGTTCCTAGCATTAATAAAATATAAAGGATTGCAATACTTAAGCAACAAAAAAATATCAAACTTGATATGCAAACTTGAAGTCTGGCTATTGTTCCGCTTGAGTTGTTTTTCTTCTAAGACAAGTATTCTTTCCAACCTAGAGAGTGTGTTGTTCCTCTGAATGTATTAGATCTGAGATCTTTCTGGCTCTATGATTGCTTCTTGGACAAAGATCCCTTCTCTTTCTAAAGATTCAGATCTACAGTAGTTTCTTTTTATTGTTTCTCCTACTCCATGATCATGTGCTTGGAAGATCCAAAAATCAAACTCTTCATCCTTTGACGTCTGCTCTTCAGTCCGTGGTTCCACAATTTTTCCCTTTGTTCTTTGCAAGGATGATGTCAATCCTTGTTTTCCATGCTCTACCAAGAGACCATGCTTCTGCTAGACCACTCTAATTTTATGGAGGAAGTCATGACTATCTTTGAATTTGACTGAATATCTTTGAATTTGACCTTGACCAGTAAAACCTTGACTTTGACGAGTCAAACTTTGACTTTGACAAGTCAAATATTGACTTTGACCCAAAAATTCAACTTTGACGTTTTTGATGCCTGAGGGAACCGGAAGATGTGATAGGTTAGGGTGCATTAGGATAACCAAAAATTAGTTCCAATACTTCACATAAAATTTCACTACAACTGGTACTGCAACTGGTGCTGCAACTGGTGTTGCAACTGGCACTACAACTGGTGTTGCAACTGACACTGTAACTGGCACTGCAACTGGTGCTTCAATTGGAACGAAGGAGCTGACACGAAGGAACTTGTACTTCAACTTCAATTGTGTTACAACGATCTTGATAGAGAGCTGCAGATCTACCTTCCAGTGGTTAGACTATTCCGAAGGTGGTGTGGGCCCATAACCTATTAGAATATTGTGCTTTGTTTAACCATAGACAATATCACAATATTGTCATCCAACCATAAGAATGCATCCACCCCCGAGCACCGTAACCTTTGACAGATAGAATGATTCTGGAAGCAACACTAGACCCAAAGGATAACTGAGAGAGAGAGAGAGAGAGAGAGAGAGAGCACCTTTCTCCAAAGGTAGCACATCAAGCAGAAAGTCCCAAACCACAGACCAAGACCAATACCCAACTACAATTGTTGCAGCTACACTCTTCCTCTAGACTTGCGCACCACTTTCTTGAGTGTGAGTGTGTTACCAAATAATCTCAAGAACCTTCTATTTATACTAATTTGGCCAGGTGAATAGGTGTCTCTTGAAGCAGGGTAGACCTGTCCTTTTTTGCATATAATACTTCAATATTACTTATTCTGCTGAGCCGACTTGTCTTCTAGGGTTTTCACATATCTGTTTAGGTTTTCTCTTGATTCCAAAATATTCTATTCTAGTCAAATTTTTATCCATGGAGGTTAATACCTCCCGCAGCTACCAAAACATCAACAAATTCGCCCCTAGGTGCTACAAAAATCAACAAAATCTCACAGTCGTCCGCAAAAAAACCCTGAAAATTAACACATTTTAAAATAATGATAACTTCAATTCCCATAATATGTTTCAGATATTTTTTTTTCCAAGAGGAACTAATATATTCAACCATTTTCTACAAATTCTATACAAAAACCCATAGGATTTTCCGAAAATTTCGCGATCCTCTTTTGTCTTCTTGAAAAAAATATGCAAAAATAGAGAAAATTGTTTTCCCCTTTTTGTGGCCAAAGAAAGTGCTCTGATACCAATTGTTAAGTACATGAATAGATATGCAAATATAACTTCAGAAATAACCCTTAATATTAGCAAGAATAAACCAAATCATTCACTAAAATATTGAACACAAAAAATAGTCAAAACCCTTGAGGTAGGGTAACGACATATAGTATTCCTTATGGAAAGAATGCACTCCTCAAGAAATACTTGCTTGCTACAATAAACATATTCTTCACTATGCTCAATACATTTATTACAATTCTTTATATAACATTCTCTCTCTCTCTCCTAAGAACATTCTAGAGAAGGAATATTCTAATAGGTGGAACCTTCTAGAAAGCCTTCTCACCTTTATTGTGTTCACACTATTACATTACAT
>SNQJ01S0178326.1:5648-19691 GCA_010110895.2 Picea sitchensis | reverse complement strand
AATTATGCTTTAAGTCTATTATCCTCTTCACAAGCTCAATAATCCATTCACTTTCTCAATAATCCATTTACTTTGTTTTTTTCACTTTAAATTTGTTGAACTGCCTATATTATTAATGCATCTTACAAGCATTACCTAAGTCCTTAGTCATTAACATTTGGAAATTACAATGAAAAAAAAAACATTTGAAGTAGTTCAATAAATCATGCTTATTGAATGACCTCTTGGATGAGGTCAAAGCATAGGAAGCATGCAATCGATATTATTCTTATGTTATACTTTTCTTAGTGAAGGTCAATCCCTGATTTTGTTTTTGACAATTTCACAGCATATATGAACATCATTTAACAACCATGATCCCTCCACAATTAATGTTAACATTGACTTATTATTTTCAAATGCAATATCAACAATGCAACCTCTCACAAATGGATGTTAAAACCCGAGTCCATTCTTTAAAAGTCAACAACTTTAGTGACACATAAAAAATCATGTTCACCATAGTTAAATTGGAGTTAGTGGCATTCAACTAGTGGGAGTCTCTCAACTAACAATCCAAATACTAGGGAAATCCAATCACAACTTGAGGGATGTTTGTGGAGGCAATGCACAATGAATACCATCCTTTGATCACTATGCTGACCAATACATAAAATGGTAGAAATTGCACNAACTAGTGGGAGTCTCTCAACTAACAATCCAAATACTAGGGAAATCCAATCACAACTTGAGGGATGTTTGTGGAGGCAATGCACAATGAATACCATCCTTTGATCACTATGCTGACCAATACATAAAATGGTAGAAATTGCACATGATCAACATTGTGACTAGGTTATATAAATGTTTCGGACATTATGAAATTATTTACAAATAATAATAATGATGATGATGATGATGATGATGGAGTGGAAGATGAAAGTAATCATACTAATTTGTAGAATACCTATGCGTGTTCTATTTTTTTTTAAATTACAATTTAAATAATGCACTGATTGTGGATTTATATAACCCCATTTTTAAGGAGAAAATAACTAGATAGAAGAACACTAATAGGTGGAGTTTGAAAGACATATAATCATAAATGTGTCATAGTAAGTTTATATTTTCGAGTTTAGTTCTCACCCATGCTCTATTAACAAATTAAGGGGGTTGTTATCCCTGAAATTTCGTCCGCAACATCGCATGCAAATGGTTACAAAAATACAGCATCTCCAAACACCTATTAGTTCACCTACAACACCAAAAATTCTTTTCCAAGGGGCAAAAACTATACAACTGGTCAAAAAATTGACATGTGCTGAAACACTAAGGGAAGAGCATGCACAATGCGTGGGCCAAAGAATCCCATAGAGCGCACAATGTGCCATATGCACGATTGTGTACAAGAAAAGACACACACTCCTGTGAACGACACATTTATGGTTCTTGTCGGCCCTTCACCCACTTCTGGACCAATTCCCAACTTGATTTGACCCTCAAATCTGAGCTGAATCTGAATGGGGGACTTGTCAAATACCTAAGGGTTCCCTAAAGGGCCCCTTGTCCACACTAAGAACCAATTGGATATTGCCTCAAAGACATGCTATAAATGGATTCCATGGGTTCACTAAGAATGTAAGAATCTCATAGTATTGTTATGCTGCCTATATCCTCCCTCAAGAAACCTCTTTTATTCTTGGAGCATTCTAGAAACATCTCAATAAGCTATTCACCTCACCTCTTGAGGGAATAGGCTTGGATTTCTTCACAATTTTCTTTCTAGTTTATCATTGTAAGAACATCTCAAATAGGGGACTCAAGAGCCCTCCCAAGGAGGAAGAGGGGATCCATAAGTCCTCCTTTCTCTACGGTGTTTGCCAACTAATGTAGTTATCCATTGGTGGCATAATCATTGGTCATTTGGTTGATTGATTTTGGTTCAAAGTTTCTTATGCATTTTAGTTTTATTTCCTTAGTTGTTTCTAGTTTAGTTGTTTGTTTATTTCATGTGCTTGGATTGTTTAATTCATACACTAACCTTTGAGTTGTCTAGCAGGCCCAACTAGACTTGTAAGTGTCGTTTTTTTTCTCACCCGAGTGACGAAATGGACACAACAGATTAGCGACCATACTGGAGACAAGGTATAAATTTCCTCCCTATGTGGTCTGTTTGAGCACTTATTTTTGACACATTTGCCTTGCAAGAACCATAACTGGCCTAGCCTTACCTGTCAAGAGCTAAGTTTGGAGGTGGAGGAGGATAATTCCACTCAAAATCCCCCCCCATTGTGTATCAGAATGTGCGCTAGTATTTCATCCCACAGACGCGCATTTAGAGCATTGTGTGCCCTCAACACTTCTGTTCTCTGCGCATAGTGCGCCAAAAGGTCTTTTTTTCTCTATGCATTCTGCCTGTTGTGCACCCACTGCGCCTCTGTCTGAACTGTAACCTGCGCATCTGTCCAAAATTTCAACATTGTAAGAGTTTTTGTGATGATTTGAAGGCCCCTAGCCTTCAAAAAATTGCTTTTATGTAATTTGTAAATGCACCACACTTAGATTCCCTTCCCACATTAAGGGTTAGTCAAAACATAGGCACTTAGGGGGTTAAAAAGAACCATATTTCTCCTCTTTTTCTTTGAGTTTCCACATGGATGTCTTGTTTTGATTGTAAAAATTAAAGTTGAGATTCTTTACTATCACATATAAAAACACTTGCATTGGGACCAGAAATCAAACTTTAATCATTAAGTATGATCTTCTCTTGCACCATAGAGTGATCTTGATAATCAGAAAGGTGATTAAGGGGACATTTCATCTCCATTAACAAAATATTTAGGAGACGACAAAGCCCCCCTAGGGTTCCTCTTAGTTTATTTTTTGAAAATCATATTAAATTTGTAAGGGCCCATACATGCCCACATGGTGCAAATCTAGGATAGTTTCTTACAGAATTATTTTCGTAGTTTACATCACTAGGAGAGCTTAAAGATCAAAGTAACGGGCCCATACATGCCCACATGCTTACAATATAGGATAGTTTATCAAATATTTCTTAGAGTAAATCACATTAGGGAGTTTAAAGGATTGGTAAGGACCCATATGTCCACATGCTAGTTCTTTAGGGATTTTAAAAATTCCACAAGGTTGTACCAATGACATCTAGCAAGATAGGTAATCAAGATTTGTAAGGACCACATGAAGTCCACATGCTGCAAATTGACACCTAACTTATTAAAAATTTGGCACATTTGTTCACTTGTCCACACTCAAAGTCACTCCTCACTCACATAATTTCATCTCAACTTGTGGAGGTTGAAGTAGGTTTTCTCCAAAGGAATTCCGAAATGTCCCACTATTTCTTGAGGAAATTATCCACACCCACTTAATTAAAACGAAATTGGTTCACACCCCCAATATCTCAACCAACCACATCTAAATTTTTTCTAAAATCTCACTATGTTTTCCTCCACAGGAGGTGCCAAAAGAAATTTTTAGTCTAGGTAGGATCTTGGGGGTAGGCATCCAAATAACTCCCCATTATCTGGTTCTCACATCTTTAAACATTACAAGTTGACAAATAGGAAACTTTAAAATCCTCCAATTCAAGTGTTCCTAACAGCATAAGGCAGGGCGATACCCTTGAACGGTCGAAGGCTGAGGTCCGGTTGTTCTGTGCATCCCCCCCTGAGTCACCAAATCTTGGAAGGGATCCAGCCCGTGACCCATTTCTGAGGCTGAAAATCTAAATGTTGCACTTTGAACGAGGTACCTAGTGGCCAAAATTTAGGACATATACCTAGTTGGAAATTGTGGGCTGCAATTGCACCTTGATCAGATTTTGTGTGGCTATTGGGAAATATCGCCAGCTCTTTCAGGATATGCACCCTCTACCCCTCATTATAAATGATTGTTTCATCCTTCATTTGTTCCTCTTCTGATGGCTTTAGACCCCACTGATGAGTGATATTGGAATGTCCAGTGCTATTTGAGAGGAAGGATGTTACATATTTTTAGGAAATGATAATTTTTTTTCTTTTTTCTCCCATGCGAAAAAAATCCACCTACCCACATGTAAGATTCTTTTCAATTGATTTATGTATGATGATCATTTGATTACATGTGATTGTGAGATATATTATGAAGGTCCAAAATATACAAGTCTCTTGTTCATTTATTGCTCTGATCATCATTTTCACACATTCACTTTGCTAGTTGGACATCATAGGGGACCCAAATAATCCCCATTATTCCAGACGCTTGCAAAATCTCCCTCCTATTCTAGGAGGAGTTCCTAGTCTTGCCAACTCACCAACTCAACCATGTCACACCCCCGTAAGTGCCACTATTTTTAGATCAACTTTTCTTGGTTCCACTTTGCTTGGGTCCACTTCCCAAGGCCATCCATGCACTATCTCTCTTTCATAAGGAGGTAGGGGGAAAACTTCTTCTCAAGGGAGAAGTACAACCCCACCAAACCCCCCTCAAAGGACAGGTCCACTACCTGCTCACACCATGGATGGAACTAATCCTCCACCACCACCTCCCATGACATATTTGGCGTCCCTCAATATACTTGATTTGAGTAAAATCATGAATGACCCTATATTGCATGACCCCACATGGACCAATATGCCTACTAAACTACCTTTAGACATTCCCAAGTTTGAAGGAAAATCGGGGGAAGATCCCGCCAACCATGTCATGACCTTTCACTTATGGTTCTATTCAAAGAACATCATAGATGACTCCATCCAGTTAAGGTTATTTGAGCCCACACTCATTGGTCCATTAGCCAAATGGTATGTGGACGAAAATTCAGCGACTCATGCGACTTTTGAATCCTTGGCCAAAGCATTTTTTACCTTCTTTCAACTACTAGTTTGTCATGACAATGGTCTAGAACTGCTCTCTGAGCGTAAACAAACCTTAGCCACACATATCGCCGACCACATTCACAAATGGTGTCAGCGATGTATTTTATGAAAAGTATAAACCACCAAAGAAAAATGCCTCGATTGGTTTCTCAGATCACTCGTTTCTAACCTTGCCAAAGATGTGGCCTCCATCTTCCCCCAAATTGAAGAGGAAGCCATCAAAAGGGCTCAACAATATGACCTCATTTATGCTAAGTCAGGTTACTTATACACAGTAATACCTGACACCCCGAGATCCATACCGTTCGGCCATGGAAAACTTGGGATGTCCCATGCAACTGATGGATTGATTGGTACCACAACACATCAAAATCCATGTATCCAACCACAACCTATGTACGATACACACCAATATTCGTCGATGTATAGAGGACCCCCTTATTACCCTCCTCCCCCTTATCAACAACCATACCCTGTTTCCCTTCCTCCACCCATGAGTGGACCCTTGTCGGCACCCATGATGCACCTGACCTCTCAACCAAGTTCTGGTACGCCCTCTACCTTAGCTTATAACCTGGGCACTAATGAAAGTGTTATGCCTTCCTATGCACCCTATGAATTATTGCCACAAAACAATCTATATTTTCCATTTCCTGTTCCTCCACAACCGATTATTCCTCCACAAGGACAACCACACGCCGGTGTTAAATTTGTTTAGCCCTCTCCCATTCAGCAGTTTCAAAATTTTGACAAAATGAATACGAAAAATCTGGCCCATCAGCCGAATAATGCCAAAAATAAAGGAAAAAACCAAAACAATAATAAAAAAGGACCAGGGGGAAATAACCCCCAGTAAAACCAACCTGTTGGGGGCAACCAGAACCAAGGTAAACAGAACCCCCAAAGGGACAATAACAACAAATGCCAAGGGAGGAACAACAACAAAAACCTTTGAACGAACTTACCTTGTGCTCTTTGCGGTGAACATGGTCATTATACTCACCATTGCCCCCAAATTTTCGACTTCAAACATATGAAAGACTCCATTAATGGGCCATGTCCTCCATCGCTGCCTGCCCCTCAGCAGGGCCCACAACATTATTTGAAACAACCACCCCCAGATGTGTTGAAAAACCCTATTGCACACCAAGGTGTGATGAATATGCAATAGGAGATGCATCCTACCCCACCACAAATGGAACAATATCAAAACCCTGGAAACCCAACATATTGCAATATCCTCCTCACTAGTGAAGAAGAAGTTCTTTTGAAAACGCGCAGTCATCAATACAATGCATCCCCTGAAGCTACTCCTACCACTTTGGAAGCATATCCAACTACAACTGGACAATCGTTGTTGATTCCAGCCCTAACACTGAACCTACCATTCGTATCCCGTTATGATGAAGTGTCAACAACCCTTAGGCTAGGGCAACACACAATTATAGTCTGGTCGATGACTTGGTGCAATCTCCTGCAGCCATGTCCGTATTGGAAGTCCTTAAAACCTATTCAAATCAATGGAAATCCTTGCTTTCCACCTTGGGGGCAGTTGACCCAGCTGATACTAGACTCATCACATTTGATCTAGATTGTGGGGAACCTTGTCTCTCTTCTTTGGTATCTTTCCTGATACTAGTTAAGATTTAGAACATCATGGTTAATCGATGTATCATTGATGAAGGTGCATCCACATGGATCATGTCCAAAATTTTATGGCAGAAAATTGGCTCCCCTAAGATAATACCATCTGCCATCACTTTAAGAGCCTATGATGGTCGACCATCCTCCCCTGAAGGGCTCTTTCAAAATGTCCCCGTTGAACTCGGAGGAAAAACCATCCTTATCAACATTGAGGTTATCGATGCCTCGCTTGATTACAACATCTTGTTTGGATGTAGCTACATGTATGCTATGAAGGAAATGACCTCTTCTGTGTTTAGAATGATGATGTTCCCCCACAATGGGAAAATCATCACCATCGACCAGGTTTCACATTATGAGCCTAATCACTCCTCCAACATCGATAACATCTTAGCTCTCATCCACACTATTTTTGATGCATATCCACTCATGGATATGGCCCTCAAATTTTTTAAGGACCCAACCTTGCTAGGGGCATATCATGGAGCACCACCTCTCATACACCCCTCAACACAAGTGTGTGTCGTATCTTCCAATGGAACTAAAACTAGAGATACCATTCCTCCCTCTGAGGCTTCTCCACCCCTCGACGTCCAACCAATTGAAGAACTTATACCTTAGGAATTACCTGAGAACCCTATGACACCACTTATCCCTGATTTCACCCTTCCCCAAGGGAAAATCCCAGTTTGGGAAAAAATCCCCCAAGCCATCAATCAAATCCATTTCTTCTACCCCCACTGAGTGTACAAGAATTTTTGGTAGCCGCCCTGCTTACCCTTCCAAACATGGTTCTCGTCATTCCGGTATGGTATCTACACCCACCCGTGATGGTTCCTCAACCATCCCTCACTCCCCAATCAAAGGGAATCTCGATGCAGATTCCAGTACTTACCCCGACCACACCACCCTCACCCCCAATCGCTAGCACCACCGCTACGACTAGGGGAAGGTGGAAGAAGAAATATCCCACCGCTCCACTTCCTCCCTGAGTTCAACCTCCTTACGCACTATGCGAACGAGAGGGACACCCCACTAATATATGTCCTTCTCTTCCCTAGTTATGCAATCTGATCCAACTCCCACGAGCAACCACATCACTCATCGCTTCACCAATCCAACCTAGTACTACCACAACATCCTCTACCATAGGCAGTAAAGGGATGAAAACCAAATTCTTGTGTGCCATTTGTTTAGAATATGACCACTATACTCATCATTTCCCAACTCTACCTTAGTTTTGACAGACACTAACGACCGTACGCCAAACCTTTCAACAAGATCCCTCTCCACCCAAGTCGTCAAGTACCCACATTACCGACATCCATTATGTCTCGATATTAGTCAACGAACAGATGAGGTGTCCTTTCTCTCTTTGTGAATCCCTTGATCACTCTACGTACCAATGTTCTTCGATCATTGAATACAGGCATCATCAAATGGCCCTTATCCAAAATCCTTCGAACACCTCACCTCCTGTGATGCAAGTGATTCCCCCTATTCCTTCTCCAACTACTGTTCACATCACCTCCCATGAACCTGAGTCACTTCCCATCCCTTCATGGTTCATGGATAGAATATCTGGGGATGTTCCCCCAAATCCTCCCAATTCTCCGGTTCATATCCCCCAGGAAATCTTACCCCCTACCACAGTTTACCCCCCACAGTGTCTGGACATTTGGTTTATGTCAAGCGAGCCATTTCCTCATGGTTGTGATATCCCCTCTATATCTTCACCACTGGAGGACAATCTTACTATGACAATCACCCATATCATCTCCACGAATCCCCTGTATTCTTGCATTTATCACTGCGAAGAAGATATCCTGGAGGAACTCACTACCCCTGATTTCCCATGGAGTGCGCTCCATCATCAAGCACTTTTACTCTCACAAGATGTCTTTCACCCACCAGATTGATAGCCCCAATCTCCCGTAATCTTCCAAATCACCTCACAACACTCTCGCCAGATCACCAATCGTGTCAGTGTAAATGAGGTGGCATTGTGGGCCCACCACCCATATATAGGATCCTTCTTCTCACATCACGTCCAGGTATGCATGATCATGTTCAAAATTATCAAATACTTGTTATATGTTCATTATCATCAGATATTTTTCATGCCGGGTATTCAGTTTTAATGTGTGAAGGTACTCAATCATCACAACCAGTGCAACCCCTTTAGGTATATGTTCGACACTAGCATGTAATCATTCCCTTTGAATACCAATTGCATTTCCCAATCACACCCTCCGACATTCACCTTCAGGGTCCCTACATCCGGTTCTACAATATTGTTACCCGGTAGAACTCTCCCCCACATGAGTTGTCCCATTGATAGTTCCCCTTGGTACTTTGACACTCATTCTTCTTTCACCTCCTAGGGATGGGAGTCCCGATAGTCTTACGCATAACCGAGAATAAGCCACATACTCCTCATCATTTTGCTAGCTTTTCGAATGGACTCCCCGGTTACCTCATCACGGTTCTATTTTTGACTGCACCTCCGTAGTATCATTAACCCTCCATTTCATCCACTATCAGTTTTCCCATCTACAGATTTCCATCCATTGATTTACCTCATACAGAAACCCACCCATGGGGCCCTCACCCTCCACTAGTTCTTCACACAACTTGTGCCCTCACAGGCCAAGCCATCTTGTACTGGGGCAACCATTTTTATATCTGTACACTCATCCCCAATTATTCTTTTTTTATTTGGTAATTGTAAAAATCCTTTGTTTCTAGCATTTACTTAGCTTTTTGTCGTCACCCTTGATGACCTTGTTTTTTCCGGCAAAGCAACCCATGTCACCCTTGGTTGGGGAATTAACTATCCTCTAATCATATTGACATCGTCCATAAAACCCCGAGTATCCCACAGTCCATGTACCCTTGATCTCTGAGTTTGTCCACTTTGTCACGCCTCTGGAACAGTTTAACCCCATGTCTCGTCATTCCCCTGATGCTAGATACAGTTTCACGATTGCTTCCAATCACCCTTCAAACATACCCCCAACCAAGGGAAGTATTGAGTCTCACCGCATCTTGACTTATTTCATGTTTCTTATCAGTTCCTGATCTTATCCAGTAGATTTCATGAAGCCCTTTTGCTTATTGGAGTCACGTCTCCCTTTCTGTAGACATCAACACAGTTTCCAGAAGGGCGACAATATCTTGACTCTCATTACCTTTACAATGAGGAGTCTCGGACGACACATAGAGAATCATCATTTCTCTCTGCTATCGTTGACCCCCATAACATTCGACTTCAATACAATC
Source organism: Picea sitchensis (assembly GCA_010110895.2). Taxonomy (NCBI): domain Eukaryota; kingdom Viridiplantae; phylum Streptophyta; class Pinopsida; order Pinales; family Pinaceae; genus Picea; species Picea sitchensis. The sequence continues at coordinate 9,906 of SNQJ01S0178326.1, read as the reverse complement.
TCATGTTACGATGGGTCTTACTATGAGACTATTGCAGTTGTTTTATACTAGTCGAAGACCTCTGAATTTTCTAGGCCATCAATGCCTTTGAGTCATCGACACTTCTTACAAGCGTATTTGCCTCTTTTCAGAGTATGTTCACCATCATAATTGTCATCTACCATTATGAAACCACCCCAGAGGGCGCTGCAGTTGTCTACATAAGCATACAACTTCAATTGTTGTCTTACATTTTTGAGTTACATGACACGAGCATGGGGCATGCCCACCTCATTTTTATATAGATTTTATTTCTCTGCCTAGAGAAAGGTTTGGGTCCCACGGTTTCCCCTCTCTCTCCAACAAGATCACTCTTGCAGTTCTTATCAACACTCTTCATTACAATGGTACTCTCAGTAGAAGAAACATTGATGTATTTTGGCTATACGTATGCTCCTAACCTCACACATCAAGGGGCATTTGTTATCACTGGAATTTCGTCCACAACATCGCATGCAAATGGTTACAGAAATACAACATCTCCAAACACCTATTAGTTCACCTACAACACCAAAAATGCATTTCCAAGGGGAAAAAACTATACAACTGGTCGAAAAATTGACATGCGCTGAAACACTAAAGGAAGCGTGCACATAGTGCGCAAGCCAAAGAAGCCCATAGAGCGCACAGTGTGCCATATGTGTGACTTTGTACGAGAAAAGCTGTGCACTCCTGTGAATGGTGAATTTATGGTTCTTGTTGGCCCCTCACCCACTTCTGGACCAATTCCCAACTTGATTTGACCCTCAAATCCGAGTTGAATCCGAATGGGGGGTTGGTCAAAGAACTAAGGGTGCCCTAAAGGGCTCCTTGTCCACACTAATAACCAGTTGGATATTGCCTCAAAGACATGCTATAAATGGAGGCCATGGGTGCAATAAGAATTTAAGAATCTCATAGTATTTTTATGTTGCTTCTATCCTCCCTCAAGAAACCTATTTTCTTCTTGGAGCATTCTAGCAACATCTCAATAAGATATTCACCTCACCTCTTGAGGGAATAAGCTTGGATTTCTTCACCATTTTCTTTCTAGTTTATCATTGTAAGAAGAGCTCTCAAATAGGGGACTTAAGATCCCTCCCAAGGAGGAAGAGGGGATCCATAATTCCTCCTTTCTCTATGGTATTTGCAAACTAATATAGTTATCCATTGGTGGCATACTCATTTGTCATTTGGTTGATTGATTTTGGTTCAAAGTTTCTTATGCATTTTAGTTTTATTTCCTTAGTTGTTTGTTTATTTCATGTGCCTAGCTTGTTTAATTCATACACTAACCTCTGTCTTGTCTAGCAGGCCCAACTAGACTTGTAAGTGCCCTTGTTTTTCTCACCCACGTGACGAACTTGCTAAAATAATATGGGTATACATATAATAATCAAGGAACTTGCTAAAATAATATGTAACAACAATATTAAAATATTACTTTCACAAGAACAATCAAAGGTTCCATCATAGGTTTAGGTCTAAAAATGAAAAAAAAAAATCAATAAAAAAATATCATACAATGAAGAGAATGAAGTTAGACATAGAAAACATAGTCTAGAACAAAGCTTATAGGTTTTGGAGGGGCATATGGCTTGAGTGGAGTTTTATCCATAAGTTGAATATTATTAGATGATGTCTTCAATGAGTCATTCTTGTATTTTTTATGATTGTATAATTAATTACTGCAAACAAATTCATAATGAAAACATAAAATATACAATGGAACACACACATTACACAAAGAATTTTACCCTGGAAACCCAAACTGGGAAAACCAACAACCTGTTTAGAGCTGCACCTCCAATCTTATATTCATCATATATTCATTGTTTACAATATTGTGTGTGTGTGTACACACACACACACACACACACACACACACACACACACATATGATCTTGCGACATCCAAAACCCCTAATCCATTGACCTGGATGAATCAAACACCCTAATTACTTAATCGGAATTAGAAAACCATCAATGAAAACCATGTGTAGAAAAACCACTAAAATTGTACGCATAAAAAACCAATTTTTTTTTCGGGAGCATAGGGGGGTTCCCACCTCCCTGTGACCCCCCCATGCTCCCAAAACAATGTAGACACTAGGTCTAATCATGAAAGTAATATAACAAATACCCAACAATCCCATTATCTACAAATGGATATCAATATTAAAACAATACATCTTTTTTTTTTGTAAATAAAAATATATATTACCTTGCCTTAGCAGAAAACTTGCGTGTCTGAATGTACATGATAACATGCTAGTTGTTCTGCCACCGTAGTGGAAACAAAAATACATGGACAAGAAAACTGTTCATATTTCCCAAACTTTAATAAAAAGTGGCACCTGTCAACATATAGACAAGGGACCTTGCCACATGTTCTACCACTAGCGTGGAAACTAAAGCAGGCGGTGGATTTAGTGCCCTGACCACCTATCGAACTTGAACCAGAGACTATGGTATGAAAAAATTGCAAAAACTTAGCCATTAAACTAGAGAAAAAAACAACCTGTGAGAATGTTAGACATGTGGCAAGCTCGGGCATCCATCTTGATGGAGTCTGAAGGTGAAGGGCTGGAAACAAGTCAGGTAACAACTCTTCTTAGGCTCGCTTGACAGTGAATCATATAGGGCATCCATATGTTTGTTGAAGAAACTCTGGCGGTGCTGCTACTTTGCCAGGTCCCTTCTCATCTCAAAGATTAAGACCAGATGGTATTCCATGAGTCTGTAGGAGTATGGAGCTGGGTGACTATGGTCATATTGAGCTTGGTCTTCATCCATGGTGGAAACAACAGAGTCATTTGAAGCATCAGAGTCTGTGACAGGGTCTTCATCCATGGTGGCAGCTGAATTTTGTCCCGAGTGTTCCTCCGGACATAATAGTTCTTCTTCCACATTGCAACCCATCACAACTAACTCCTGAAAAGGAATAGTGGTGCAGGTGGCAGGATGGTTCTCTGGGGCGGTTGACTATAGGAAAGGCAACAATTCCTCCCAACTAGGACGAATTTCTTCTTCCACCGAGCATCCACCATGGAGACCCTCTGTACTGGGAGGATGAGGCTCTGGTTGAGCCTATTCAAACCAATTCTGACCAGAGGAACCCATAAGGTCCCCTCATAGTATGTGATCTCAAGAGGCATGTCTCGAGTTGTAGTGTATGCCATGGAGACCCTCTGTACTGGGAGGATGAGGTTCTGGTGGAGCCTGTCCAAGCCAATTTTTCCCAGAAGAACACAGATGGTCCTCACCTGGTATGATAGCTCGAGAGGTAGGCCCTGGGTGGTTGTGTCAGCCAAACCGGCTATAGTGGGCTTGCCTCTTTCTCATGGCATGGCTGAGAAGAGCACCAGACAGACTAAAATTCTGGTAGAGTAGGATAAATCTTGGAGCAGAGCTAGAGGAATGTTGTTGTTCTTTGGGTCCAAGTGCCCAATATAGAACTTCTCGCACGATGAAAAGACTAGGAGGTTAGAGGCATTGATGGATTTGGTAGACATTAGTGCAGGTGTAATGTCCATAACCAAAATTGTACTGAGGCCGAGGTGATGAGCCTGAGCCTCCATTAGGGCCCAATGCACTAAACCTTGGCGCTCATGCAAACTAACCATCGCGACTGGACAGGGGGGAGGGTGGCGGCGAGGGGATTTAACTTCCCTCATAATCTCCCCTTCCATTGATGTCTGTGGCCCATGTGTCACCCCATTCGAGGAGAGGCAGTCTTGTAGAGCAAGTTCTTGGCATTGTTGTAGGAGTTGCGAGTCTTGATGGTCTAGGGTATTAAGGATGAGGATCTCTGCCTGGGTGTTGACACCTTCATTTTCTAGTCGATATGCTACTTTTTTGGCCTCCCTTTTGATGTGTGAGGGGATGCGAGTGATGGGAGGAAGTAGTGAGGCTTGTAGAAGAGAGAGGGGACCTATGAGGCACCAAATTGGTGTGATTTTTTCCAAATCTAAACCCTAGATAACTTTTGTGACCAGAGAGATGATGATTTGCTAGTCTCCTTCTACTATTAGGGGATAAAAGTTAAGGATAAGGGATAGTTGGAGGCCTTTTATGAGGCACCCGAGCTTGACTGAGCTATTCGTGTCATATCCTAGAAATCCTGCCTTGAGGCAATTGGTTTTTCATGTACTGTCTCTGATGATCTCTTCGAATCCTGATGGTCCTAGATTACCCTTGGATGCTCTATAGAAATTTAACTTCCAAAACCCTATGGGGGG
>SNQJ01S0178325.1:0-19691 GCA_010110895.2 Picea sitchensis | reverse complement strand
CCAGGGCCATGCTCAAGTCAATCTCGCTCTCGGTACTCCATGTCTAGGACCATGTGGGCCTCGAGACATGATCTCCTAGTTATCCCTAGATATCGGGGATAACAATGTTCACATGTGATGGTTGTAGGTGATTAGTAAAACAAACAGTTAGGAGAACGCCTTAGATGCATTTGTCCTCGTATATGTTATGTGCAACAGTTCAAGCAATGGTTGTAGCTAATTTGTATTGGCTTGCACATTAGCCTGAGATATTAAATACATACACGATTTCATGCCCATGCGCATGGTTGTAGTTCTTATGATATATTGAAATATATTTTGCTACTTAGTTTAGACTGAATTTTTAAATGTGCTTAATCTACATCATAAACTTGTGTATTAGAGAGGACACTGCCAAGTATCTTCTGAACTTGGATGTAAATTCAACCCATTATGATCCAAAAATTCTATCAATGAGAGAGGATCCTCTGACTGACACTGATCCAAAGACTGACACTAATCCAAATGAGAAGTTTCATGGAGTAAGCCATATGCCAGACTAAGTACATGTTAATTTTGCTTAGAGTATTGTTTCTTTGAAGAGTTAATTTTGTTTTTCCCAACCTTCCAGTGAATTAATTTGCACTTTGATAAACTTTTGTAGGGAGATAATCAATTCAGAAGTAGCATTCAAGCTCAGGAGTTCAAGCAACTGAACATGCATGGGAAGCCTTTGAGAAAGGACAAGATATTCACTTACAGGCAGCTCCATATCAAGCAAAACTATTGTATAAGGAGTTCCAAGTCAAGAAAGAAAAATTAAAGTCTCAAACAAAGGAGGATATTGTGCATAAATATGGTAATGCAACATCCAAAGATAAGCTCCCAATGGAATTATTAATGGGTCAAACTGAAAGGCTAGTTGAATATGATCGAGAAGGTCGAATAATTAAGGGTCGGGTAAGCTAATTGTTACTTTACTTTCAATATGTATTTTTGATACAGATTGAGTAGCATGAGCACATAATGAATTAAACTATAAATTTACAGCTTGTTTGCTTCACGAGGAGAAAAAACTTGCAACCTGATGATCTTGTTCTTGATAGGTAACGTACCCGATGATATTGTTCTTGATAAGAGACGTCTTACTGATGCCCTTAAAAAGGTATTTCATTCTCAAATATGGCAAGTTTTCAGGGCTTCCTTATGTATTTCTTATTAATACATTGTTTTGTCATGCACCACTGCCTTGCTGTCCCCCCTAGAGGTAGTGGGTAAATTATATAATTTATCTCTGTGATATGTAAACATTTACTACTACCTGTGGTTGGGAAGATGAAAAAAAGAGGGAGGAGAAGGATGAAAGAAAACGAAAGTACAATGTTAGATGGAGTGATGAGGTAATTTTTTTTTTCATATTGTCATGTTTAACTATTTATTGGCCCTTTGAATGGACTTTCAGATGCCCTTTTAGTAGGACTTATATTATGTTTATTGTGACTTATATTATGTTTATTGTTTTGAGCCTTACAGGTTACTGCTGAGGATATGGAGGCATACAGGATGAAGAAAGTTCATCATGATGATCCAATGAAAGACTTTCTGCACTGATTTTATCCATCGATTTCTGCTAGTTTTTATGTTAAAAATTGTAACAAGGGTAAGTGGTTTCCTAAGGCTTTTGAGTCTTTGCCGAGGAAAAAGTGCCCACACAAGTGAACCTCTTAAAATGACTTTATAAGTGGTAAAGTCTAACTTTTTTAAAGTAAAAATGACTTTCAAGTTATAAAGTACAATGAGAGTATTTAATGAAAGGGGTGAATAATAAATTAAAAGAGAGAATTAAATGTGCACTTATTCTCCACCCTTGATCTAAATGAATGTGAGCCATTAAATCTAGGGGTCACTCAAAAGTCATTATGGAAAAAAAAAAGGAAAAAGAAAAAAAGACGGTCATTCTTCATGTGCATTTGGAGAGAGCGGGAGGAGGAGGAAGAGGATCGCTGAAAAAGGTGGAGTGCTTGAGCCAAAGAAGGTGGAGGGAGAAATACCAGCATTGGACATGCCGTACACTACAGATTCCGTACTGTTCCGTACAGCTAACATTTTGACATGCAAATTGAGGAGAATTTCTGCTGATAAAAGTCCGTACTTAATTTTTGCACAGTGGCATGACTTTCAAGGCAGATTTAGGCTGTTGAAAGGGTCGTACAAGCCGTACATTCTATACAGGTTTTTGGCACAGATTTCAAGGAGATTTTGGCACGTTTTTCGAGAATGAACTTTGTTTGTTTCGGTTTTGAGATAAGTACTGTTTGTAATTGCTGGAAAAAATATTCTCTATTGTAGCTCATTATTTTAAAGGTCAATAATAAAAGAAGCCCTACAACTGGTTTTCTTTTTGTGAGTTTTTTAAGGGTGAAATTGACCAAAATATTGTGTCTATTTGGTTGCATCTCTGAGTTATATTTCTGTTTTGATGTTTCAGCAGTAAAGAAGAAAGTCTCTTTGTGTTTTCAGCAAAATTTCAATTTCTGTAGTTAACCTATTATTTCTGCAAAGAATAAATGTGGGTTTGGGCATTAAACACATGGGAGTGATAAGGTGAAACTGAAAACCGATTTGGGACTGCAGTTTTCTTCATTTTTTTATAAAGGAGGAAGAGGATTTGGGAAGATAATGATGACATTTACAAATGTATTTGGAGGAAGAAGATTTTGGAAGATAAGGATTGCATTTTCAAATGTCTTTTGTATTTATTTTCAATCTCAAATATATTATAATGCGTTGAAAACACAACATTTTCTATTTCATTAATGCATTTTTTTAATTGTGTTTTTTATTGATATTATATTTGCCTTTTTATTTTTTGTATTCTAGATTGCATTTTTGCATAATTATAGTTTTTGTTTAACTATTAACATCCTTACATTGGAAGTATAGTGGTTGTATATACTATATACAACCAAGTTAAATTCACACTATTTCTTAGTAGAAGATCATTGGTTTGATTAAAGATTGCGAGAATTTTATGAAGTTCTTTTCTTCTTTTGTGTCATGACACGAATTAAAATGTCGTGCTCTACATCCTAAAGTTCACTCGTTCATGATATGATATAATGTTTTAAATTGGTGAATATCTAGATGTGCGACGGAATAATCGGTTTTGTGAAGATCATGGATGATCCCCAGTTATTTTCTTTTAGAGCGCAGAGCGAGATCACCAAAGAGAGGCCTATGTAGAAATCATATGGATTTGATTAGTTGGAATTGATGAATTTATTCCAATCTCTTTTATGCATCGTTGCTATCAGTTAGTCTACTATTATGGGCATTTTTTGTTTTCTGTAAATTCTAAAATTGAAGTTGTATTTTTTATTCTAATTTTTGCCCTCTATTTTATTAGATTGAATAAGTTATGACTCATGAAATGTTGAGATTCAATTAGTCTATATCTTAAATTTCCAAGTTGCATGCACTGAGTGCAATGGCATGTCAATTGCAACTATATTTGTACTGGATCAAGTGATAAAACTGTCAGATTATGGAATGCCCAAAGTGGTGAATGCGTGTGCATGTTTGTTGGATGCAAAGGTATAGTTCTATCAATAGTTATGTCTCCAGAAGGGTGTTACATGGCATTTAGAGATGAAGTTGGTGCTGTAATGATGAAGTTCTATCATTTAGTTATGTCTCTTATTGCTCGTTGGATTGCCTCCCAGCCCTAGTGGAGTAGCTAGAGATTTATTCAGAGTTTCTTTCCTTCGACCTCAAATGGTAGGAGAATTGAGCTTTCTCGCTTCTACATCCCCCCAGGGTCTTACAACCGGATCACCCTGTGGTACACTAGGAATCTGACAATGAGCCAGTGCGATCCCTGTCACCCCACTCACCATTGGTCATCATATCCAGGAGACCTTGACCTCTTTGGCCTCATCTTCAGATGTCTCTTTTTCTCCTTGGATAGTATTGAGTTGTCCAACTCCTACCTTGAACACTCTCACTATGTATCATTGCACCTATGATTATATACACTTTATTTTTTTATTTTAGCAGACCTAGTGCTTAGCCTTGTCAGATATTTACCTAGACTGTACTTTTAGTTTTCTTATCTTTCTCTCATTATATGGGAGTTGCTTTTGCACTCCCACATTGTACTCACACTGGATGTATCTTTTAGTCCCATTGACCTACTTTTGTGGTCATTTGTTGGACATTTATAAAATTATTTTATCTTATCTATCTTTTAGCTTTGATTTTAGAGCTTAGATATGAGATCTTAGTTCTTAGAGATTATATTGGTTTTTTCTTGCTTCTATAGGAGTGGCTTATGTGCTACCACTTTGTATCGACAATTGTTGTGCTTAACAATCCCATTGACCTACTTTTTGTGGTAATTCATTGGACATTAATAAAATTATCTTAGTTCTTAGATATGAGATCTTAGTTCTTAGAGATTAGATTGGTTTTTTTTTACTTCTATAGGAGTGGATTATGTGCTACCACTTTGTGTCGACATTGTTGTACTTAACTGTCCCATTGATCTACTTTTTGTGGTAATTTGTTGGACTTTAATAAAATTATCTTATTTTATTTAATGTCAAAATCATGGCTACAACCAAACTTGATTTTGGGAAATGTGTTTATATATTTGGTTGTATGATACAAGAGTCTACTAACTGTCTTCAATATTTATGCTGAAGTTGTTTTTAAGGGAACTCATATACCCTGGAAATTTTGGCCTCCCCAAACATGTCGATCTATACCACTCTTATATATAAACCATAGTGTTTTTCCATTCCAGGTGTCACACGATTTTTGGTCCATTTTTGTGTCAACTTCCCTTATATAAACCAAGTGCCCGACCATTTGCAAGATGGGTTAGTTCATGCAAGAACATGGACCAAGTTCATTTTGTATGGATTTTCGTGTCAAGAGTGGGTTTTGCATCATTTTACATGCCAAGAGTTTATGCCCATGAGTTTTATCTTTGGGACTTGTAATACCTTAGTTTTGAGTCCCCATATTAAATAACGTTTTTGTTTATTTGACGAAAGGTCGGAGTGGTTAAACAATTAAAAGAAAGTCGGAGTGCCTAGGAAATGTAATGCTTTGATTATTATAATTAATAAAATACATTTACGGCTCCTAGATGGACAAGGACAATAGTTATAGGGGGAAATTATTCCACGAGAGAGGGGGCTTAAGGGGCTAAGTCTTTTTATTATTTTAATTAACCATGATTGTTTTAATTGAGATAATTGATTACATAAGCTTCTTGGAGAATTCCATGTGGTTCACAAGTAAATATGTAAACATCTCTTGTGGGTTGTTTGGGGGTTCTTCTCTATTCACTCTTCATTCATTGCTGCCCTTCGTTCTTGTTCTTGGTTGGGACTTAGGGGCGAATTGGTGAGGAAGAAGCCATTGTTTGTTTGTTGTAGTAATGACTGGTGTATTCTAGCCCTGAAATCCATGCATGCATGTCTAGGTTTCATTGACACGTGTTAAGTTTTGTTCATAGTTGCGAGTCATGAGAGTTCCCACCATGGAGATTTTTGATCAAATGCACTAGAACCTTGGAAGGAGGTGGACAACTAGAGGGATTGTGTGGCAGATAAGGGGTTCCATTCTCTTGGGTTGTGAACGTTGGAGAGAAGAGAGTTGGTGTACTTTGAATTGTTGTGTGTTTCTGTGAGAGCTTAAGTGCTCACTGGTTTGAGAAGATGAGTGATATCCTGTCACCGTCCTTGTGGATTCATAGCTCTGGCTCAGGGGTGACATCATTGTTGAGACTTGGAACAACATTGTCTACGTTTGGGTGGAACGTCCTTGGTCTGCAACCATTTGGTGATTGATTTTATTAAAGATAAGTGCTCTCTGCTATGGTTTCCATTACTTTTATTTCCTCTATGTATTTATTATTATCTTTGAGATCCATGTTTATATTATGCATGCTTGTTAGATATGGTTGTGCATGGCACAATAAATCTTCTTTAAGAATTCAGATTGATTCTTGTTAAATGCATGCTCTATTATTTTATCTCCTTCATGTGTTCTTGAATTAATTTTATTACCAGAGATCGATTTTAAGACTTGAGACGAGTCTTGTTATTTCGGGATCCGACTTATGGGTGGTTGGGTTTGTTACAGTGTTGTTTCAGATGTTTCTTGGAGAGCGTCCTTGGAGTAGCGTGGCCCAACCCAGTGGCTGGGTATGTTACATATTTGTATCAGAGCCTTGGTTTCAACACTTGACCTATATGGATGAGAGACAAAGTTGTAGGATACAACACTTGGTTGTGAAGACCTGCTACAGAATCAAGAATACATCGACCGACGTAAATGACGACTGTTGATGTATATGTGTATATACCACACTCGTAAGGGAAAATGAATACCAATAGTTTGTAAAGAAAATTTGAATATATATAGATTAAAATAAAACGTGAGAGTATGAAACCCCTTGTAAGGAAATGAACTTTTGTGAGAAAGAACGATGAATCCAGAGGCAGTTAACTCTTAGCCATTGATCTCTGGAGATCAATGGTTAGGATCAAATACTTGGAGAGGGCTCGATGCTAGTGGGCCAACCTAGCCATGTGAACACCACGATAGCAACCTCATCAGTGTTTAGATTAGTGCCACATCAATGGAAGCCCACGTGGGGGACACTTCATCTGCAATTTCTGCACGAAAGGAGTTGGAAAGTTAGCTAAGTCCCAAGATGTCCCGAAGCTGGAGAACATGGCAGAGGACCGGGGGTATGGAAAAAAGTGTGGTATCCTCGCGGACCAGTGGTAAGAAGTGGAAAATATGTTAAGTCCCAAGATGTTGCGGAGGTGGAGAACACGATAGAGGACATTCAGTGATTAAAGGAATAATCAAATATTATCGTGATAGTTAAGTTTAAAACAATCATTACAATGAAGGATTAATTATTGTGTTGTCACGTCATACTGGGAACTGGAAGTTCAATACAAACCTTGGTGTTCATAACTCCTCGATACCACAAAATCTCGATATCTGACATTTACGATATTAATCCAATTTTAATAAGGGATCATATGGGTTAATTAATCTAATATTATAACACCGTCGTCAATAAACTCACCATATTTTCACTGTTAATACAAAATGTCACCAAGTGCTTCACAATTAATTGCATTTAAACATTAATTAATAGAAATAGGTTGGCAATGAGCATATTTCAGATTTCGAAGAACATCTTTTAAATGCTATGCACGAGTTTGTTTCTTCTATTGATTTCACTTTTTGTTTGCAGACTCTATTCTTGGAGAATATTTGAGAATAGCTTCCATGGCGCCTAGAAAAGGAAGGAAGCAAAATCCAGCTCAACATAATGAAGACCGGGATTCAAAAAATCCTAATTGTGATGTCTTCTCGGACACTTCTTCTCGGACACTTCTTATAAATTGGACTCTAGGAGCAATACATGGTACCAAATTTTCAAGCTTTTCGAGGAAGAAAATTTCGCAGTAATAGAAAGCGAGAGTGATGATGACACCTATGCTCTAGAAAGAACTTTTCAGGATATTGTAAAATCCAGGCTACACAAAATTGCAACAAAACCCAAGTTTTCGGCATACACAGACGTGAGCTATTTTAAAAAATTAGAGGGTTGTCATTGGATCCTTTAGGCCTATAGATATGATTTTAATTTTGTGCACATAAATGATTTTAGGAGTTGTCCAACACCATGTATGTGAGAGTTTATTTTTATTTTTGCAACGTTAATTTCCTTTTTTTAAGTTACTCAAAACAAGGAAATGCTTTTGATTTTTAAAATTAAAATTGATTTCCTTATTATAATATCTTCATTTTGTTTTAACAATATATCATGAAATAACATTAAAAAATAAGTGTTGCATAGCAGCATAGTCCCTGCTACGTTGGAATGGGAATAAATGCGATCGAGTACAGGCATGTGGGAAGCAAGTTGAAGTACATGTGGTATCCATGCAAAATTTAGCATTCCCACAAGTGTTGCATGGCAACGTAGTCCCTACCACGTTGGAATGGGAATAAATGCGACTGTGTACAAACACATGGGAAGCAAGTTGAAGTACATGTGGTATACATGCAGAATTTAACATTCCCACAAGTGCTGCATGGAAGCATAGTCCCTGCCACGTTGGAGTGGGAAGAAATGCGATTGCGTACAAACACGTGGGAAGCAAGTTCAAGTACATGTGGTATCCATGCAGAATTTAACATTCCCGAATAAGTTTTCTTTGAAATTTATCAAAAATTAATAAAATGTTACATCAACAAAGGTTCCTAGTATCTAAATCCTCTAAACACAAGCAAAGAATCCTTCTATAACCTCACCATTGAAATGGAATTTGTAAGAGGAAGAAGTAGAGGGGTTGAGGTTTCCATACTTTCGTTTCTGTTCGAAACATTCAAACACAATAGAATACTAATAATGTCTTGAATAGAATAGTAATAACGTCTGTTACATCAACAAAGGTTCTTGGACAAAAAAAATTAGCATACAATAGGACACAAAAAATCTAGCATTTCCGAATTAGTTTTCTTTGAAAGAAAGGTTCAAACACTCGTCGAAATAAAAATATTTTGTGACATAATGTTTGTTACATAGAATATGACACTTTTCTTTGAAACAAAGGTTCCTGGACATAAAAAAATTGAAATTGATAAAAAAATTAATAATGTCTGTTACATCAAATAGTAATAACATCTTGCAACAAAGGCATTCCCGAATTAGTTTTCTTTGAAATTTATCAAAAAATGATAATGTCTGTTACATATTTCTGGAAATTTAAATGTGTTTTTCATATAGATTTGGATTGGGGCTCCCGCGGACCATAAAAAGAAATAAGTACAAGAATTAGGAATGTCGAAAGAAGAAGTGCGCGATGGTAGAGAGGAAGACATAAAAAGAAGAAATTGGAAGTTATGAGTATTTGGTTATAGTTTTTTATTTAAAGAGGTATAATAAATGGATTGATAAAGAAAACAAGATGACAATATATACTTACTATGAAGACGATACGTTTTTGTTGTTTTCATCGATGGTCAGTGGAAATATGTCAACCTGTTGTTGCCCTTCCTGGATGAGGTTGTCCATTCTTCATTGGAACCATTCTTCAATGTAGCTTCTCATGGGGGCCATGTTGATTTCATCGCGGATTTCTATGTCGTAAAGGTCATTTTCTAATGTCCTTAGATCCATTGAAATACTATGTAGACTTTTTTCAATTTGTTCATTGTGTGTTGAATAGTCCAATACCCAGTGCTCGAGCTCATCTACACGATGTTAAACTATGCTGTAAAACTTTTCAAAAGACAACCCCTTTAAAATATCAAGTTGTTCATCAAAGGCTTCTTTGGTCATTCACAAGGATTTGAGAATTAAGTTTGGGTCTTGAACCTCATTGGTACTTCCATCTAAGTCTATTTGGATCAGGTTTGTGAATAATTCTTCCTTTTCTAATATGGCTTGTTTACATGATTCGACAATGAGCTCCAGGTTCTTAACTTTCTTTTTCCAGCATGCTTTTACTTTCTTGGTCCACTTTGGAGAGGGGAGATTCTCTTGTCTTCTTTTCAGTTCCGAGGTGTTGATGGCATGGTTGGAAAAATGGGTCAGCACCTGTTCACATAAACATTGATCATTTTAAAAATTCGCCTGCATATGTTCGAGCAAATCATTTGCCCTGTTTCGGAAGGAAACTATATTTTGTGATGTTTCCCAAGCTTCAGTAACTAACTGCATTCTTTTCTTGATGTTATTCTCTACAAGGGCTCTAGACGATGCAAGGAGGGTAGAGGATACTTTCATCTTGGCTGTAGTGGTAGTAGGCACGTTTTTTGCTAAAGGGCTGACAAATTCTGGGGTAGCAATGAAAGCTTCCTCAAATTCGTTGAGGCGGTCTTTCAGTCTGGCATTTTTCACTTCAATTCCTCCAATGGAATCATCAAGAGCATCACCGGTTACGCGGTGAAATAGGGAGATTTGGGACAACCACATTTTTCTAAAGTTAATCTCCATGCGATATTTTCCTTTTTTATTTGTTACATCTCTCTTTTCAATGACCATATTTTTAGATTGGTTGTCAAAAATAGTGCTCTGGAATACGAAGGATTCATCTTCGTCAAAAATTTCAATCTCAGCTATTTCCATTGCGGACGAACCAAATTTGTGCATGTGCTCAGTTTCAATTTCAAGTTGCAACTGTTCACTTTCAATTTTGGGTTCGTCTGCTTGCCTTGCATTGTTTTTTCTCTTCTTCGTCAGTGGAATTTTATGAGAACTATCAATTTTTATGCGAGGAGAGTTCTTATCTCCTCCTCCATTTGAATATTTCTAAGTTTCTTTCTTACTGGGGTGGGTCGTTGAAGCGATGCTCCATGATGTCATGCTCTTGGGAGTGCTAGCAGGGGACTAGGCACTCTTCTCACCATATACTTTTCCTTGTTGTTTGTACAATTCATTCGTGCTTTGCAATGTCTCTACATCGAAATCGCCAAAAGTAGGATTGTTGTCATCATTGTCCCTATCTTCGGTCAAGTGTCTATGGATAAAATAGCTGCTAAAGCCAACTGCCAGTAAATGTTCTCAAAAAATTCCATTAGGGTCGAACCCTTTTATCCTTTCAGCATATGTTAGGTTCAATTTCTTGAAATGGCCGACAAATTCATCAATTTTGTTGACGTGTATACACACGAAGTCCCCAACTTTTTAGGGTAGAGGAATGAACTATTTTTTTTCTTGTCATGGAAAAAATGCAACTAGTGGTTGTATTGCCTTGTAATTTCTGCAACAAACATCTTGTCTGTGATGTGGCATGGAAGGAAAGCATGGTTTCCCTTGGAGCCAAAGACCATTGGTACACTGTGATTTTCCTTTTGTTCAAGTGTGCCCTTTCTGTTCAAAAACTTGGTTTCCTAGCCAGACATTCGCAGAGCATCCTTCCCTAACAATAAATCTTTGAAAACTGAGACAAAGTCATTAAAAACTTCATAAAAACAATGGGAGGCCTTGTGACTCCACAAGGCCTAGTACCAGAATGTTACTGGGTCGAATCCACAATCTATTTTCTTGGAAAGAGGCAGTTTTGGAAACAAACAACAATGTACTATTGCGAAAATCAAGTAGGATGACATATAAAATTTATTCGATTCTTTGAATTGTGACAATTGGGAACATATCTCAATGGAAATTAGCTTCCCCCAATTGAAAATGAATTGTTCCTTGACCGTGAAGTAAAAAATATAAATAATTATATGGGAAATGCTTGTCGTTGATGGCTGTCCCGTTATTCTTTTAAACAACCAAGCAATTTCCCAGAATGGATTTCTAAAGGAACTTACTTGCAACTTTGTGATATCTTCAGGAACTGTTGTCGGGCTTCGAGGAACTCAGCTAAGATGTCCAACCCGTTATCATGTTTTTGTAGGAACTACTTGTAGACTTGTCCTCTAAAGTTCAATGTTGGCTTCGACAATTTTAACATCTTGCAAAAGACCCGAGGTGACAACGAAATAGGAGAATGGCCGCACAGTGGAATAATTCTTTGGCTTGGAATATATTTTTCGGTGCACCAAGAGACCACCTCCTTATAGTAAAAAACCTCAGGTACGCAGCCTGCACGAGTGATTCCATAGGTCCAAATAACTTTGTTCTAGGCAGAACAGGATGAATAAAGTACACCCTGGACCACTAGAAGTTATGGTCCTGATGTCCAAAGATATTTACTGTATCTCCACAAAACTATTGTTGACCTGTTGCCATAAGTTTACAAGAACGTTTGTTTGCTCCATACGATGAATGAAATGAAAAGTTGGAAGGGATAATATAACACTGCGCAAATCTTGGTTCAATGTGTGTGAATGGTAGATCTCCTAGAGACTTTCGCTCATTAATGATAATTTCGACGGTTGTTGCATGATGCATTGTTAACATCAAACACTAGTAATTGCATACACATAAATGAGAACATGGTGGATACGAAAATGAGCAATCAAAAATTGTAGATTTCTTGAACGGGCCAATGCGACAACCCGTCTTTGAGATGAACAATTGAAAGGGACAACATAACTCTCCACAGATCTTGGTTTAATGCGTAATAATGGGAGATATCCTCGAGCGTTTCGCTCATTAATGACAATGTTGACGGTTCCTGCATGGTCAACTGTTAGTATGAAAGGTTTTTAATTGGATACTAATAAAGAAGTACGAAGGGGATGGGAAAAAGCAGTGTCAAAATAAGGTTACAAGGTACAACTGTTCGAGGTGAGGGCGTGAGTGTCAAATTGTATGTCTCGAAACTTTTTGAGTGAAATACGTGTAACATCGAAGAGGATATGATAGGATAGTTCAGAGGGAAATTTGTATATCACTAGTAAGAGCATAACTAATGTATATTAGGAAGGACAGGAAGTTAGTGGGTATGGAAGGCAACGACAAATATTTTGAAACATTTGTGAGCCATGGTAGAGTGAAGCTTGCGAGTTCGAGAAATCTGTGGTGGAATTGTAAATCACGAAAGTTTTGAGTGCACAATGTATATCACGGAACGAGAAGCAATAGAGTTCAAAAGCACCAACCCGACAACTGCAGCCATAAAATTGGCTAAGTATTGAAAGGAACAGTGGTCAGTTGGATTCGTCATGTGAGGATATAGATGGAGATGAAGATATGTCAGCCCGCCAATGCTGGAACCCGCAATCATAGAAAGGTGACCAAGTATATAACCAAAAAGTGATAATACATGGGAAGAAGAAAAGGGAAAAACGGCTAAGGAGTCCATGGTGGAATTGTAAATCATGGAAATTTTGAGTGCAATATGTATATCATAGAATAAGAAGCAGCAGAGTTTGAATGCGCCAACCCAAAACAGTGACTAAGAATTGGATATTTCGTGAACTTGTCAACACAAGGATCCAAAATAAACTGACAAGGTCTCCCCGGAAGACGTGATGCCCCGATGGTCAAATTGTATCGCTCGAAACATTTGAATGCATAATATGTAACATGGAAGAGGGGACAATGTCAAAAATTGGTAGTCAATTTGTATATTGTGGAGGGCCAGATGCCAACTGTTTCGTACCAGTGTGTGCAGTTGTCACTAGTAAGAGCATAATGAATGTATATTAGGAAGGACAAGAAGTTAGTGGGGATGGAAGGCAACGACATATACTTTGAAACATTTGTAGATCACAGAAGTTTTGAGTGCAAGATGTATATAACAAAACAAGAAGCAGCAGAGTTCGCAAGCACCAACCCGACAACCGCGGACATAAAATTGGTTGAGTATAGAAAGCAACAATGGTCGGTCATATTCCTCATGTGAGGATATAGATGGAGATAAAGATATGTCATTCTGCCAACACTGGAACCCACGATCATAGAAATGCAACTAAGTATATAACCAGAAAGCGATAATACACAGGAAGAAGAAAAGGGAAAAAGGGCTAAGGAGTCCACGGTGGAATTGCAGATCACAGAAATTTTGAGTACAAGATGTATATCACAGAACAATACGCAACAGAGTTCGAAAGTGCCAACCTGAAACAATGACTAAGAATTGGAGATTTCATGAATGCATCAACACGAAGATCCAAAATAGGGAAACAAGGTCTCCCCAGAAGACGTGAGGCCCCGACGGTCAAATTGTATTTCTTGGAACATTTGAATGCATAATCTATAACATGGAAGAGGGGACGATGTCGGAACCCGATAGCCAATTTGCATATTGCGGAGGGCTGGATGCCAACTGTTTCCTACTAGTGTGTTCAGTTGTCACTAGTAAGAGCATAACTATTGTATATTAGGAAGGACATGAAGTTAGTGGGGATTGAAGGAAACGACAAATACTTTGAAACATTTGTGAATCATGGTAGAGTGAATCTTGCGAGTTCGAGGAGTCCGTGGTGAAATTGTAGATGATGAAAGTTTTTGGTGCAATATGTATATCACGGAACTAGAAGCAGCAGAGTTCAAAAGCGCCAACCCGGCAACCGCGACCATAAAATTGGCTAAGTATGGAAAGGAACAACGATCGGTCAGATTCATCATGTGAGGATATAGATGCAAATGAAGATATGTCAGCCCGCCAACGTTGGAACCCACGATCATAGAAATACGACTAAGCATATAACTAATACACAGGAATAAGAAAAGGGAAAAAGGGTTGAGTGCATGGTGGAATTGTAGATCACAAAAAATTTGAGTGCAAGATGTATATCACAGAACAAGAACCAACAGATTTTGAAAGTGCCAACCTGAAACAGTGACCAAGAATTGGACATTTCATGAACCCGTCAACACGAGGATCCAAAATAGGCTGACAAGGTCTCTCCAAAAGACGTGAGGCACTGATGTTCAAATTGTATCGCTCGGAACATTTGAATGCATAATGTGTAATATGGAAGAGGGGACAATGTCCGAATCTGGTAGTCAATTTGTATATTGCGGAGGGTCTAATGCCAGCTGTTTCATACCAGTGTGTCAAGTTGTCACTAGTAAGAGCTTAACTAATGTATATTAGGAAGGACATGAAGTTGGTGGGGATGGAAGGCAACAACACATACTTTGAAGCATTTGTGAGCTGTGGTAGAGTGAAGCTTACGAGTTCAAGGATTTCATAGTGAAATTGTAGATCACAAAAGTTTTGAGTGCACGATGTATATTACAAAACAAGAAACAACAGAGTTCGAAAGTGCCAACCCGACAAAGGCGACCATAAAATTGGATAAGTATGGAAAGGAACAACGGTCGGTCGGATTCGTCATGTGAGGATATAGACGGAGATGGGGATATGTCAACCTGCCAACGCTGGAATCCATAATCGTAGAAAGGCCACTAAGTAAATAAACAGAAAGAAAGGAATTGTAGATCACAAAATTTTTGAGTGCAAGGTGTATATCACAGAATAAGAAGCAATAGAGTTCGAAAGCACCAACCTGACAACTACGGCCATAAAATTGGCTAAGTATGGAAAGGAACAATGGTCGGTCAGATTCATCATGTGAAGATATAGATGGAGATGAAGATATGTTAGCCCTCCAACATTGGAACCTGCGATCATAGAAAGGTGACTAAGCATATAACCAGAAAGCGATAATACACGAGAAGAAGAAAAGGGAAAAAGGGCTGAGTACACGGTGGAATTGTAGATCATGGAAATTTTGAGTGCAAGATGTATATCACAGAAGAAGAACCTATAGATTTCAAAAGCGCCAACCTGAAATAGTGACCAAGAATTGGACATTTCGTGAACCTGTCAACACGAGGATCCAAAATAGGCTGACAAGGTCTCTCCAGAAGACGTGAGGCACCAGCATTCAAATTGTATCGCTTGGAACATTTGAATGCATAATGTGTAACATGGAAGAGGGGATGATTTTAGAATCCGATAGTCAATTTGTATATTGCAGAGGGTCTGATGCCAACTGTTTCGTACCAGTGTGTCCAGTTGTCACTAGTAAGAGCATAACTAATGTATATTAGGAAGGAAAGGAAGTTAGTGGGGATGGAAGGTAGTGACACATACTTTGAATCATTTGTGAGCCATGGTAGAGTGAAGCTTGCGATTTCGAGGATTTCGCAGTGGAATTGTAAATCATGGAATTTTTGAGTGCACAATGTATATTACGGAACAAGAAACATTAGAGTTCGAAAGCGCCAACCCGAAAAATGCGGCCATAAAATTGGCTAAGTATGGAAAGTAACAACGGTCTGTCAGATTCATCATGTGAGGATATAGATGAATATGGAGATATGTTAGCCAACCAACGCTGGAAGCCACGATCATAGAAAGGTCACTAAGTAAATAACAAGAAAGTGAGGAATTGTAGATCATAGAAATTTTGAGTGCAAGGTGTATATCACGGAACAAGAAGCAACAGAGTTCGAAAGCGCCAACCCGACAACTGTGAGCATAAAATTGGCTAAGTATGGAAAGGAACATCGGTCGATCGGATTCGTCATGTGAGGATATAGATGGAGATGAAGATATGTCATCCTGCCAACGCTGGAACCCGCGATTATAGAAAGGTGACTAAGTATATAAATAGAAAGCGATAATACA
The DNA here is from genome assembly GCA_010110895.2 of Picea sitchensis. NCBI lineage: Eukaryota > Viridiplantae > Streptophyta > Pinopsida > Pinales > Pinaceae > Picea > Picea sitchensis. The sequence goes on along the minus strand of SNQJ01S0178325.1, from coordinate 3,630 downwards.
AAGGAAGAAGACAAGGGAAAAAGGGCTAAGTATCTCACAGAAGAACATCTATTGTTCATTTATTAATGAAAATCCTTTCAAACCCCTGGTGAATTCTCACTAGTAATGGCATAAATTACATATCACGAAATTTCTTTGGGTGCAATATGTATATGTCGGAACATGGGACATAAGTGTCGGATACTGCGAACAAGGGACATAAGTGATGGATACCGCAAATCACGGAACAAAAATCAACAGAGTTCGAAAGCGCCAACCTGACAATCGCGGGCATAAAATTGGCTAAGTATGGAAATGGACAATGGTCGGTCGGATTCGTCATGTGAGGATATAGATGGAGATGAAGATATGCCATCCCACCAACGTTGGAACTCGTGATTATAGAAAGGAGACTAAGTATATAACGAGAAAGTGATAATACACGGGAAGAAGACAAGGGAAAAAGGGTTAAGTATCTCTCACAAGAACATTTACTGTTTGCTTATTAATGCAAATCCTTTCGAACCCTTGGTGAGTTCTCACTAGTAAAGGCATAAATTGCAGATCACGAAAGTTATTTGGATGCAAGATGTATATGATGAAACAGGGGACATGTTGGGTATGTATTATATTCTTTGCACGAGTAGTAGTGTTTGAGCGTCTGCACCGGGTGTGCAGGGGGTGAAGCCCCCCGCGTGGGGGTTCGGGGGCAGCGCCCCCGAAATTGTTTTTTTCAGGATGACATATTTCCGGGACCACATGATATTAGGTGGTTTTTCGGCACATGGTTTTTTTTCGATGGTTTTCTATTTCCGATTAAGGAATTAGGGTTTTGGACTAATCCAGGTCATTGGGTTAGGGTTTTGGATGCCGCTGGCTCCTATATGTATATTGTATTGTAAACAATGTAACACAATGTGTATGAATATAATATATGTTGGTTTTCCCGATTTGGGTTTCCAGGTGAAAAATCTCTGTGTAATGTTTGTATTTTCCATTGTATCTTTTCTGTTCTTTTCTGAATATCAGTTTGCAGTAGATATTGTACAAGGTTAGAATTTACAGGACATAGGTGTTGGAAACCGCAAACCCGGGACCTGGTGATCATATAATTGGCTAAGTATTGAAAGGGGCCGCGGTTGGTCGAGATCATGGTGTGAAGATATAGATGAAGAGTTTCCAATTTGCGAATCCATGAGGTCGTGATCATATAGTTGCAACTAAATATAAAACCACAAAAGGATAATAGAGGGGGGAAAAAGAGAAAAAATAAGAGCTTTTACACATTTCTGCAGACAAATTGTATATTGTGGAACTCTGGGCACTATTTGCAGGTCGCGGAATATTTGAAACACAATTTTGAGGCTGTCAATCCAGGAAACCACAATCGAAAAAGTGTGCAAGTATGGAACACGAAAAATATAGTCAGGATTTGTTTTCGCTAATATATTGAAATTTGTAATAACTTTGCCATTACCTCGCAAGATCTTCTTTGCATGTTTCTGGACAAGTTCTATAGGGATGGTTGGTTGTCGAGACATTTGCTTATTAATGACAATTTTTACAGTTGTTGCATGATTTCATTTTAGTATTAAACCTTTGGTGTTGCATATCTAGAAAGAAGTACGATGATGGGAAGAACAAAAAAACAATGAATAGGAGTTGGAGTTTTCGTGAACCCGCCGACACGAGGATCCAAAATAGGGTGACAAGGTTTCCACAGAAGACGCGAGGCCCTGACCACCAAATTGTATAGTTCAGAAAATTTGAAAGCATAATTTGTAACATGGAAGAGGGGACGATGTCGAAGTCCGGTAGTCAATTTGTATATGGCAGAGGAGAAGGTGCCAGTTCTTTCATACCAGTCTGTCCAGTTGTCACTAGTAAGAGCATAGTTAATCTATATTAGGAAGGACACGAAGTTTGTGGGGATGGAAGGAAACGACAGATACTTTGAACAAAGTTAATGTATATGAGGAATCCGCGGTGGAATTATAGATCATGGATGTTTTGAGTGCAAGATGCATATCACGAAACAATAAACAACCGAGTTCGTGAGTGCCAACCCGACAACTACGGCCATAAAATTGGCTAAGTATGGAAATGAACAACGATCGGTCATATTTTTCATGTGAGGATATAGATGGAGATGAAGACGTCAGCCCGCCAACCCTGGAACCAGATATCATAGAAAGGAGACTAAGTATATATCCAAAAAATGATAACAGACAGGAAAAAGAAAAGGCGAGTTCGTATGCGCCAAACTGGCAACCGCGACCATAAAATTGACTAAGTATGGAAAGGAACAACGGTCGATCGGATTTGTCATGTGAGGATATAGATGGAGATGAATATATGTCAGCCCGCCAACCCTTCAACCCGCGATCATAAAACATCGACTAAGTATATAACCAGGAAGCGATAATGGATAGGAAAAAGAAAAGGGGAAAAGGGCTCACTATCTGATAGAAGAGAATCCATTTTTCTGTTTATTAATGCCAATGTTTGCGAACCCCTGTTGGGTTCTCACTAGTGAAAGAATAAACTGCAGATCACAAAAGTTCTTTAGCTACAAGATGTATATGACTGAACAAGGGACATAGGTGATGGAGACCGCAAACCCAGGACCTGGTGACCAGATAATTGGCTAAGTATTGGCCAAGAGAAAGTTTTGATATTTATTTCAATAGTATTCATACTAATATATATTAATGGATTATTTCTGTTTCAAATGCAAATCATTTCCCAATTTGCAGGATGTTGTTCGGTTCGCAAATTTCGTTGAAACCACGAAAGTTTTGACTGCAAGATGTATATAACACAGCAATAAGCAACAGAGTTCAAAAGCGCCAACCCGACAACCGCGGTCATAAAATTGGCTAAGTATGGAAAGGAACAATGGTTGGTCGGTTTCATCTTGTGAGGATATAGATGGAGATGAAGATATGTCATCCCACTAACCCTGGAACCTGCGATCATAGAAAGGAGACTAATTATATAACCAAAAAGTGATAATAGATGGGAATCAGAAAAGGGGAAAAGGGCTAAGTATCTCATAGAAGAAAATCTATTGTTCCTTTATTAATGCCAAGCTTTTCAAACCCCTCGTGAGTTATCACTAGTTAAAGCATAAATTGCAGATCATGAAAATTCTTTGGATGCAAGATGTTTATGACAGAGCATGGGACATAGTTGTTGAATACTGCAAACCCGGGACCCGGTGGTAGATAATTGCCTAAGTTTTGGCTAAGAGGAAGTTTTTATATTTATTCCAATAGTACTCATATTAGTATATATGCATGGATATTATCAAATATAAGAAGCTGCAATATATGAAAGATATCGAATAGGAACATGGCGTCAACACTTGAGTTTCCTTGTTGTAAGTCATTAATTCATTCTATTTATGGAACCCAAAGAATGAAACCAGGACGGGTCCTCCAATTTCTTTCTTTAAGTATAGGGCCGATGCCACATAAGTATGGCTTATGACAAATTATTCTTCCATGTAAAATGTAAGAAATGAATAGAGTAGACTTTATTTAAATTGAAGTACTGAGCAGCAGAAAGAAAATATCGTCGTCCATGTTTAACGACACACAAGAAAAAAGGTACAAAATAAAATGAAAAGCAATACCAGAGATTGGAAAA
>SNQJ01S0178324.1:19701-36567 GCA_010110895.2 Picea sitchensis | reverse complement strand
GAGACAAGTAGTTGATGAGTTGGCACATACATGAGGTGTATAGTTGATGATGTTGGTACATCTTGATGGTTCATAGTTTATGTGTATTTGATGCATGATTGGTACATATTTGGTGCATGGTTGATGCACTCATTGATGGTACAGGTTGAGGTACTAGTTGGTGCATGGTTGATGCACTTGTTTATGGTACATGATGATTACATTTTGATGCATGGTTTATGCACTTGTTTATGGTACAGGTTGATTGGTACAGGTTGTTATAGTGGTATATCTCAGAACAATAGTGTGACAGTGGTTCCATCATTCTACTTCTACGACAGGGTGGTTGAACGGGGAAAGGACATGTGGTTGTAAACACCTTCTGGTTTTAGCCGTAGAACATAGGGGGTTGTAGCCTCCTTGTGGTTATAGCCAGAGAATTGGGTAGTTGGAGATTCCCTGAGGTTGTATCATGAGAAACTAGGGGGTTGGAGCCTCCTTCCAGTTGCAGCTGGAAAACAAAGGAAGTTTGTGATTCCAATGAATGTAATTCTTAAAGACATATAAGAAAAAACATTTTGTGGTTTTCTCCCACTTTAGGTTTCCACATAAAAACACCGGTGTAATGTGTATGTTTATGATTTCTCATTTGTTTATTTTTTATTTAATATGCAACTTTTGGATGATAATGCTACATTTATATAACACTTTCATTTTGTGGTTAAAAAGGATTCAATTTCTACATTACTAATTCACCCCCCTCTCAGTAATCCAACTGTACTAATGTTCAATAATTTTGAAATTAGGATTCTGATGATGAGTGACCTACCTATCATCTTTATTTGCACCCCACTACACTATCCAATAGAGAGAAGGATGCAATAAGAGAAAGAAATGGAGATGAAGCAAACCAAGAATGGTTGAATCAACCACCTATTCAATTCCCACTACGTCCAAATTCACCAATTATGAATGACTACAACACTATTATTTCTTTAGAAGTTGGCAATGGAGCCAATAAAATAGAGGTTGGTATGGATGATTATTTATGGGATACAACTTCCATGGAGACAATTTTTTTAGATTCATTCTATAATGATGACCTAGGGGATGATGCTCATATCACTGATACATTTTTTCAAAATCCTGAAATATTCTTCCACCACCCCTCTCTTTGGACCTAGCCAGTAAAACTATACCCAGTTGGGAACAACAATGTTACTGTACAACTTGAAAGCAAAGTTTGGCATGTAAAACACATGTTTCTAGACAATATTGAGGTAATTGACCATCAAGTCCCTTATATTTTGAGAAATTTTTTCACACAATCAACATTAAAAGTGGTCGATTTTATGAATGTTAAACGACCTTGTACATTTCTATTGCCCACTAACTACATGTTATTCAAATATAAGGTTCTTTTGGGTGATAATGTATTTCATGGTAGTTGCGAAGAGGCAACTTGGAGATGTTGAAAATGTTGGGTGTTGATTACATAGCATATCATGCATTTTTGAATGAGATTATATATATAGGAGAATATGTAGAAAAAGAGATATGTCTGAAATGTGGGCATGACAGGTACCATAAATCAAATAAAAAGGGTAAATCACATGGTCCTCCTCATAATATATTGAAGCACATGCCTATAATTCCATGGATTCAAAGCCTCTTTCATTGCAAAGAATTATCTATGTTGGAAGGATGGCATGCCTCCCATAGAAGTGAGTCGGGAGTTATGTGAATCCCAACAGATTCGATAGCCATGAAGAATATAGAGGATACATGGCCTGAAAAATCCAAGGATGAAGTATGAAGTCTACGAATCAACATAGTCATGGATGGCGTCAACCCATATTCCCTCCAAAACACCAACTATTTTTTTTTCATGTAGTAATGATCAATAAAAATATCCCCCCATGGTTTTACGTGAAGAATGAACATATTGTGTTGGCTCTTATAGTCCCTAGTAGAAGACACGTGAAGAATATGGATGTCTACCTACAACCATTAGTATATTAATTGAAGGAATTATGGGAAGGGATACATGTATATGATGTATCAATACCCATCACAATAAAGAGGATTTTTACGTTGTATGGCTCATGTGCTTACACTACACATGATTATCTAGGATTAGGAGTTTTCTATAGTAAATTACATGTTTATTGATTTGTTTATATACATAACAATACTTTTTAGCATATTTAATTCACTACGATTGTTCTAATCTTCAACACTAATGTGCTTTGTATAAATTAATAATTTTGCAAGTCTTGTAACAAAATGGTATCATGGATGTAAATGTTTTGGACCTTCTTTGAAGGCTAGGTGGTCCAACCATGTGCAAAATCCAGTGTATGACTTCTCCGAGGTATTCCTCCTAGAACAACACCCTTAAAAAAGAGAAACATCTGCTTTCAATGGTAAACTAGAGAGAACCCAAAGGCTTGCAATAATGACACTAGAAAAATGGATTAGAGAATATGAGAGAGAAGGAGAATGATATTAAAGAAATGTTTGATTCAAATGGGGAGCCCATGTTCGATGATCCAGAATTCTTCGACACCTATGTTGAGAAATTGTATGATGGAATGAAAAGGAAATCTATCTTTTATGAGCTCCCATATTGGGAGAATCTTAATGTTTCCTACATAGTAGATCCCATGCATATATTTTAAAAAATTTCATCTTCATTATGGAGACACATATCATCAAAATAAAGTGACACATTAGTTGTTAGGAGGGATCTTATTTCTTCAAAAAATAAAAAGAAACATTGGAAAATACAGGAAAGTAGAGGAGAGGTTGGTCCTTCTTGGTCTTTCAAAGAAGGTAATGTCCCATGGATTTTGAAGAAAGATTATATTTATTTTTCAAAGGAAGTTTTATTGGGTGTGAAGGTACCTTCTTTATATGGGTCTTCATGGCGACGCAACTTCACTGTGGAATACCATATGTCGAGGTTGAAATCACATGACCATTTGAACCTTATAAGATTATGTATGTCAAAAACATTATTTTATTATTTATTTTAATTTTTATGTTGTGGGATAAAACACAATTAATTTTGTATGCATTTACTTTATAGTGTCATTATCCTCTACTCGTGTGTGGGTGTGTGAACCATGACTTCCACTTTGACCTACGACATGCCATATCTAAATTATCTGCATTTGTATATTGGATCACATCAAAGGAGATTCATATGGCTACAATTCCATGATGGCGTCAAGAGATAGATGATATTGTTTGTATGTTTCAGAAGGAACTATCGACGAGTTTCATGGAATTACATGTTCATATTCTAATTCACCTACTAGATGAGGTTAAATTTGTCGAAGTGGTCTCCTTTCATTGGATGTTCTTCTTAGAGAGGTACATGGAGAAATTGAAAGGATTTCTTAGACAAAGGGAAAAATCCGAGGGGTCTATGGCAGAGGGGTACATATCATATGAATCTTTTTATTATTCTAGTTAGTACATCAAGTAGATCGACAACACACTAGGTGCGTTGATTTGGGATGACAAAAGGGATGAGTACAAAATTAGAGAAGGGGAGCTTCTCCAAATGAATGGAAAAAGGCCATTGATAAAAAGTAAGTGACTTATCGTTTGTTAAATTTCTAGAAAGAAACAATTCACATTGAACTTAATAATGTATATTTTGATCTCATATGTACTATATGTCAGTCTGATTTTATGAACATATACAACAGCAAATTCAGAAATTGATGCCATCAATAAATTCATTCTTTAAAATTCGGAGGCAACACAGTTGTGGGTTGCATTGTATGAACAAAAGAAGATAAAATGGGGCAGTGATAGGAAATAATTCAGATGGTTGAGTGGTATAAACATGCCTTATCTTGATCATTTAAAATAAAATATGCTAATGATATGCCCCAACATTTGGGTTGCTAACCAAGTTAGAGAGAAATATTGTGCATCTTGTTGTTACCCACGTGTTGAAGAGGATGCACTAAACATAGGGATTGGGTGCAGAAACTTGGTAACAATTTATTTATGTACATTTTTAACTTCATAATGCACCTTTGAATTGTAACATCTATATTTTATATTTTACTGGTCAGGTTATTAGACACATGACACTATGATTTTTTCACTTTTTTATAGGTGCATTTGTTCCCATCTATGTGGCCATATGGACATCATTTTTGCATAGAGGATTTCGATGATGGAAACATTGCACAAGACTATGGAGTGGAAGTCAATTTCGACCAATCTATTCATGCTATCCACTTTGATCAAAACCTAATATGCCGGAAGTTAGGTTACGTTGGAAAGATACAAGAGATCATTCAAGTGGACTTGTCTTCTTTCCAATGCATTATTTTTAGGTGCAAGTGGTGGGACACCTTTGATCGAAATAATGTAAAGAAAGATCATGATAGTGGGTGGATATGTTTCAAATCTAGAAAGATGTGGGATGAAGCTAAGGAGCCTTATGTTTTTCCAAAACATTATAACCAAATGTTTTTTTACCTAGATGTGTTGGATGGGGATTGGTGGTTCGTATTAATACATGACCCTAGATCAAAACATATATTTGAGAACAAAAATTTTATCATGCCAAGTGAGGAAGGTAATTAGGGTGATGACAACGAAGAGTGATATGTACATGTTTTATTTCATCATTTATATCTTTTTTGTTTCTTTTTGTTATCTTTATTTCACTAATTATATTATTTTTTATTCATCTTGTGATGGAGGAAATTGATTTGGATTTATGAACGGAATAAAATGAAACAAATATCTATAAAACTAACATAGATATGCAGAGAAAAATAACAAAGATACATTAAAAATTAACTTCTATTCAATAAATAAATATGTTGAAACTGTAAAATGCACAATGAAACAATCTTGCTCGAATGGTGGTAGATAATCTATGAGAAGAGATGTGGTAGCTACACACATTCTCCTAAGAACATTACAATGAGGCCTCTAGGAATTTTTAGCATTAGGAAGTAATCATAAAAGCCTAGACATACAAGAACCTAACCCTAGGAGATGAAGTTGTTGATTAATTGGGTTGGTTTTCATTGATGTCAACCCTTGAAGAAAGTTTGATAGTGAATTTTGGTAGCACACAGGTTCGGGTAATGGACCCAAGTTTGTTTGATGTATAATTGTATGAGTTTTGATATATTTGTAGGTAAGACTATTCTAGATGGATAGTACATGTCATTCCATTTCCAGTGGTAGGTGGAACGTCACATAACTCCTAAGGGTTAGAAATTTATTCCCATGTGAAGTTGGAGAACCCTCATGAGTCATCTAGAATCCCCAAAAGGTCAAAGTTGTCAAATTGTTTGCAAAATAAATTATTTAAATAATACATTTAATGGAGAACTCCCTAAAATAAGGAAAGTGGGATGCTACATGAAAGTATAATTAAGAGGCAAGGCTCTCTCATTTAATCACACTTGAACCTATTGAATATCATTGAATATCTATTTTGTGAAATTTTATTTGGGAAGGTATTATTGATAGAGAAAAGTGCAGCAGAAAAAGTGGCAGGAAAACTATGGAAGAAAAGTGTGGCAGAAAAAGTGTGGAAGGAAAAGTGTGGAAGAAAAATTGCGGTAGGAAAACCGTGGCAGAAAAAGTGCGGAAGAAAAAGTGCGATAAAAAAATCGTAGCAGAAACATCATGACAGAAAAAGTGCGGCAGAAAAATCGCAGCAGAAAACATTGATGAGATGGCACATACATGAGGTGTATAGTTGATGATGTTGCTACATCTTGATGAGTCAAGGTCGATGCATGGTACATGTTGGTTCAGGTTATTGGTACAGGTTGTTTGGTGTAGGTTGATTGGTACATGTTGGTTCAGGTTATTGGGACAGGTTGATTGGTATAGGTTGTTACAGGTTATTGGTACAGGTTGATAGTGGCAGTGGTTGATTCAGTGACACTAATAGGTTGTCTACATTTGGAATTTATATTTTAGGGCGTTTGGACAGGGAAAGGATAGGTGGTTGTATCAACCTTTCCATTGTATCCAGAGAACTTAGGGGGTTGTATCCTCCTTCTAGTTGTAGCCAGAGAATTAGGGAGTTGGAGCTTCCCTCAGGATGTAGCCTGAGAAACTAGGGGGTTGGAACCTCCTTCTAGTTGCAGCTAGAAAACAAAGGAAGTTGGTTCGTCCAATGAGTGTAATTCTTCAAGACATATAAGAAAAAGAATTTCTTAGTTTTCTCCCACTTTGGGTTTCAGTGTAAAAACACTTGTGTACTGTGTATGCGTATGATTTCTCATTTGTTCATTGTTTATTTACTCTAAAATTATTGGATGATAATGCTACAATGATATAACACTTGAATTATATGGCTAAAAATGATTAACTTTATCTATTATTGATTCACCCCCCTCTCAGTAATCCAACAATTGGTATCAAAGAAGAGTCCTTTAGGAAATATTTTAGCCACTGGAAAGAGATCATGTATTATTCTACAATGGAGTACCAATGTTTAATGGTCAGAATGGTTTTTTAAGTATGAGTTGTGATGCAGGAGCATCGTTAGCAAACCCCATGTGGAGGTACAACTCAGCGCCATAACACAACTTTTTAAATTAATCGGAATCTAAAAGCTCGAGTTTATTCTGCAGATCCGTTTTGAACAGATGATTGAAGAAGAGCTAAATTCTCAGAAACTGAATGATCATGAGAGGTCTGGGAGTTTCACTCTTAGTATTGAATGTAACAGAGCTTGATTATTTGTTAGTTGTTACTTCGATAGGAAAGGTAGTCAGAGGGAACCCTAAGAACCTTATTGTATATGTAGATGCATGTCATTCCCAATTGAGGTTGTTGGAGGAGTATTGTCATTGGATAGGAAGTAGAATAGTTTGTTTTGAGAGAGTTGAGACTCTGTTACAGTCCAGCCTGCACATATTGTAATCAGACATTCATCTTAATAGAAAGAAAGAATTTTTTCATGCATATGAAATTCATGTGTGTTTATGTATTTTCATTCATTGGTATACTTCTATATGTCATTCAAGTTTTGAATGTATGAACTGGTGAAGCACTGAATAAGTTTCAATTTCTTCTCTTATTTGATTTTTCGAGTTCAAGGAATGCACATCATCCGCAAGGAGTTTGTTGATAGAGGTGAATTAACCTCAGAGAATCTCAGGAGAGGTAGCATTGATCTTCATCAGTGGAAGTGCAAGGATTTGACAGGAACAACTCTACGTTGAGTTTAGAGAGTGACAAAGTTATGTAACACTATGTAAAGAGGAGATATGAAATGTGTGCATCAAGCAAGAGGAACAAAGGGAGGGTGAGAAGAATTTATTTTCAAGAAATCCTTCGGATATGAATTTAACGAAATCCCATAAACAAAAGGAGTGCATGGGAAATCGAAAACCTCTAAGGATCAAGCTCAGAAGGGATAGCACTTTTCATAAGTGAAGAAGAGACCCAATAGACGAACTTGAAGGAGGAGAAAAGGTCAAAGCTTTTGGATACTTATAAAATCTTCTAAGTCAGAGGAATTCAGAAGCTGATGAGGGAGAGAGAAAGTGGTCATTGGATCACCAATTCAGAGGACCAACAATCATCTGATCAAATCAAGGTGAAAGAGCCTTAGGGTTTTTCACATGCAAGAAAGGGAACTTGCCAAAGTTCCAAAGTCCCAAAGAAATTTGGGACTGTCCAATTGTTTAAAGTAAATCTCAAGCATCGGATCATCCAAAGTAGATATGAACTGTCAGATATGAATAACACGTGGCACGAATCTATGGATCCCAGGTAAAGACCTGAAGTAAACGTCAATCATCTGATCCAAAGGGAAGGTGGCATAAATATGTGGACTTCGATTAAAGACCCGAAGTAAATATCAACCATCGGATTTGGGAGAATTAGATCTGAATCATTGGTTTGGAAGAGACAGACCTCATCTATCAGCCCAGAAGCACCATCAATATCGTAAGATCGATGGTCACGCTCGATTGTTGGGCCAGAAAGTGCCAGCACGTTAAAATTTTTAGGGCAGGCCACAACTTCAACCACGGTATCAGCAAAAGGATATGTGGCACCTTGGAGTGAGTTGTGGGGAGAAAAGTAGGTTGGACTAAGACCACCCTTGTCCACACCCGCAATCACCCACTTGCGTGAGGTCATAGCCCAGGGGCATATGTAGGAAGGGGTTAGTGGAGAGGAGCTAGCGCCCACACATTGAAGAGCATCCAGAGTGCTAGGAAGAAGGCCTGCGGGTTCCATAGTACCTACGCCAGAGGACTGGAGGGGCCTGTGTTAATTCAAAAATGAGACCATTACGGTCTCATAGAGACAATTCGGTTCAGAATTGAATATGCTAGATCAGGAGGTCATGTAGCCCCTAGGAGAGTAGGGGGGGTCTGCATCCCAAACTAACGATGCAGATCTAATTCTCTCGAATCAGACGGTTGATATTTACTTCGGGTCTTTACCCAGAGTCCACATATTTATGCCACCTACCCTCTGGATCAGATGATTGACGTTTACTTCGGGTCTTTACCGGAGATCTAAAAATTTGTGCCACCTGTTATTCAAATTTTTTGGTTCAAATCTACTTCAGATAATTTGATGCTTGAGATTTACTTCAGACTATCTGATGCTTGAGATTTACTTCGAATGGTCTGAGGGTCCCAAATTTATTCAAGACTTCATAACTTTGGCAATTTTCCTCTCTTGCGTGTGCAAAAAACTAAGGCTCGCGCACCTTTATTTGATCAGATAGCTATTGGTCCTTTGAATTGGTGATCCAATGACCATTGTCTCTCTCCCTCCTAAGGTTATGACTTCCTCTAACTTAGAAGATTTTATAAGTATCCAAAGGCTTTGACCTTTGCTCCTCCTTCGAGTCCATCTATTGGGTCTCTTCTACACTTATGAAAAGTGCTATCCCTTCTGATCTTGATCCTTAGAGGATTTTGATTTCCCACACACAACTTATGTTTCTAGGATTTCATCAAACTCAGATCCGAAGGATTTCTTGAAAATAAATTATTCTCGCCCTCCTGGCATTCCTCTTGCTTGATGCACACCTTGCAGAGCTCCTCTTTACAGAATGTTCTATAACTTTGTCTCTCTCTAAATTCAACATAGAGTTGTTCCTGTGCACGTCTTGCACTTCTTTTGATGAAGATCAATGCTACCCCTTCTAATCTTCTATGAGGTTAATTCACCTTTTTCATCGCACTCTTTGCAGACTATGCGCACTCCTTTCACTCGAAAACTCAAAGAAGAGAAGAAACTGAAACTTATTCAATTCTTCACCAGTTCATACATTCAAAACATGAATGACATATAAAATCATAACAATGAATGCAAATACATAAACACACAAAAAGTTCATATGCAGGAAAAATTTCTTTCTTTCTATTAAGATGAATGTCTGATTACAATATGTGTAGGATGGACTGTAACAAATTCTCATCTCTCTCAAAACAAACTATTCTACTTCATATTCAATGAAAATACTCCTCCAGCAGCCTCACTTGGACATGCCATGCATCTACATATACAGGGTTCCCTCCGATTACCTCTTCTATCGAAGTAACAACTAACAACTACTCAAGCTCCGTTACATTCAAGATTGAGAGTGAAACTCACAGACCTCTTGTGATCATTCATTTTCTGATCATTTCGCTCTTATGCAATCATCTTTTCAAAATGGATATGCAGAATAAACACCAGCTTTTAGATTCAGATTAATTTAAAAAGGTGTGATATGGCACTGAGTTGTCCCTCCATGTGGGCTTTGTCGATGATGCTCCTACATCATACTCCATTGTTGGGAAAAACATGAGCTCCCACTCATGGCTCCCTCTACCACATTGTTTACATCCTCTAGGGTCCCATACTTTCTCTTGGAGTTGTTCATCTACTCCTTTTCCTTGCAACTTCTTTTTATGTGTTGCTCCTGCAGGTTTTCTTTTGTCCCATACTTCTCTGATGAATGCTTCTTGTGCTTCTTCCAGTATCAATCTCTTTATCTCCTCGATTTCTTTGTCTAGCTGGTCCATTGGCCGGTTTCCCCTTTGCAGTATGCTCTATTTCTTTTTCTCTCCATCAATTTCCAACTTGACTTGTTGGATAAGATTCTTTTTCATTTTTACCCTTCTCTCCAGGGCCTCCATCTCTTCACACAAATCAACAAGATCCATGCTATCTGTTTCTTCCTCCTTTGTTGTAGGTTCGTATTCTACAATTATCTCTTTCTCAGCTTCCTGACTAGAAAATTTTATCCATTCCTCTGAATTCTCTTCTATAGATCCCAATTCTATAGTTGCCTTATGTTCATCTCCTTGGTTGAAAATTTTGAGCAGTTCCACCAAATGCTCTTCTTTCTCCATCTCTTGGGCACATTGAAATGTGTTCTCTTTCTCCTCTTCACCAATGTGATCAATCTAAACTTTCATGTTATATTCATCTCCTATGGCATTAGTTGGCAAATATGTTGCAGACTCCAGTTATGTAGTCTCACCACTAATTTGTTGCTCAACTTCCTCCTGCGACAGATTGACTTCTGTCATATCCTCTTGTGTTGGTTCAACTCCAACTTCCTCTAGTTGTTCCCCAGACTAGTATGCTCCTCCACCTATTTCCAATTTGGCCTCTTGGAGATGCCTACTCTACATATTTACTCTTCTCTCTTGGGCTTCTAATTTCTCATGCTACTAAAAAAAATCTATGTTTTCTGCTTCCTCTTCTTTTACAAGCTCCAATGTTGCAGTTATCTCCCTTTCAACTTCCTAGCTAAAACTTTTGAGAAATTCTATTGAATGCTCTTTTCCTGAAATCTGCATGATTGTATCTTGGCAGCCATCTTCTAGTTTTTGGATTGTCCAACTAATCCTCCAACATATTTAGTTGTTTCTCCCATTGAGTGAGCAATTCATCTGAATTCTCCTCTTTTTCTGTTGGGGTAAACATCAATGTTTTCTCCTTCTCCTCCTCTTTGACAGTCTTTGTTGGTTGTCTTTCTTCTGCTACACCTACATCACAGACATGGTTAGCTTTAAATTCATTTGGCTCCATGGCCTCTTTCTTGGATTCTTTTTTCACTACCTCCTCATGTGCAACACTTGTATTAGCCTCTTGTGGACTATTTTGCAGGAATATTTGAATTCCCCCAATGATCATAACACACCATTGATCTTCTTCCATCAACACGCTTTGTTGATATGACCTCTCAACTGAGTTCATATCTCCTCCCTTTCCCACCTGACAACTTGGGATTTTCTCTTTGCCTACCTGGCAGTCTATGAGATCAACCGATCCCATCTCATTGCCCACCTAGAAATTTTAACTTTCATCACTAATCCTATGAAAGTATATGAGACCTTTGAGTGATCTCTTTCTATTGCCCACCTGGCAGTTTATGAGATCTCCTGCTAATCTCATATTATTTCCCACCTGGCAATATGAATTTCCACTTCTTTCCTCCTGATATTCTATGAGATCCTCCAATGATCTCATTTCATTTCCCACCTGGAAATATGAAAATCCATCTCTCCTCTCTTGCCAGTTTATGAGATCTTTATCTGATCTCACGTCCTACTCATCATTGAGGTGTCTCCCAATTTCTAGTTCATGGATGTGAATCAGTTCCTCCTCTATGTCACTGAGGGTTTCAGCATGCCTCACCATTTCCTCAACTCTTGTTGTTGTTTTCTAGCCAACAACTTTTGAACAGGCCATTTTACCTTCTTGTTCAGAGGCCATTTGTACCTCCAGTGTACCTTTGTCTCATGTTGCATCTTCAATGTTAGTTGTTCCATTCTTTCTCTTATCTCAATGAGATCCTTACAATTTTTTTCGTTAATTTTCTTCTTGTGGTCCGCTCCTCGACCATACTTATCACCTTCAGTAGCCATCTTTTCTATCTTCAACCCTCCTGGCTATCTACCATTTGCTGCACATTTTGCAGCAATATTTACAGAGAATCAATACTCTGTCCCTTTTCCTTTACCCATTGTTCTACAGGCAAGCTTCGGCTTCTGAGACCATTTGATGTCATCAGATTATTTCTATTCACCTTTTCACCTTTGCCTAAAATCTGCAGACACAATTCAGTTCTTGATACTACTTGGTGTAGTCATATTGTATTTTCTATCCCCTTCATCTGAAATCTATGGATAAATCAATGCTAATACCTCTTGATGATATCAGATTATCTCCTTTATCTAGCTTCCTGTTTTGTCTGATGTCTACATGAAAAAATTTAGCTCTGATACCACTTGATCCAGACCCCCCTTGCTCTCCTTGAGGCTACACAACCTCTGGGATAGGATCTTCAATTTTGAACCAAATTGGCTCTCTAAGACCGTAATGGTCTAATTTTTGAATTAACATAGGCCCCTTCAATTCTTTGGCATAGGCTCTATGGAACCCACAGGACTTCTTCTTAGTGCTCTAGGCTCTCTTCAATTTGCGGGCACTAGATCCTATCCACTAGCCCCTTCCCACATATGCCCCTGGGCTATGACCTTGCGCAAGTGAGTGATTGTGAGAGAAACCAAGGGTGGTTTTAGGTCAACCTAATTTTCACCCTGCAACTCACTACAAGGTGCCATGTATCCTTTTGTTGATATTGTTGTTTAAATTGCGGCCCGCCCTCAAAATTTTAATGTCCAGGAATTTTATGGCCCCGCAATCGAGTGTGACCATCAATCTTATGATCTTGACGGTGCTTATGGACTAAATAATGAGATTTGTCTCTTCCAAAAAAACTATTCATATCTAATTCTCCTGAATCAAACGGTTGATATTTACTTCGCGTCTTTACCCAGAGTCCACGGATTTATGCCACCTACCCTCTGGATCAGACGATTGATGTTTACATTGGGTATTTACCCCTTTTCCACAGATTCATGCCACCTGTTATTCAGATCTGACGGTTCAAAACTACTTCAGATGATCGAACGATCCCAAATTTCTTTGGGACTTCAGAACTTTGGCAAGCTCCCTCTCTTGCATGTGAAAAATGATAAGTCTCATGCACCTTGATTTGATCGGATGACTGTTGGTCCTTTTAATTAGTGATTCAATGACCATTGTCACTCTCCCTCCTGAGCTTATGACTTTCTTTGACTTAGAAGATTTTCTAAGTATCCAAAGGCTTCAACCTTTGCTCCTCCTTCTAGTCTATCTATTGGGTATCTTCTAAACTTATGAAAAGCGTTATCCAATATGATCTTGATCCTTAGAGGATTTCAATTTCCTACACGCTCCTTGCATTTCTAGGATTTCATCAAACTCAGATCCGAAGGATTTCTTGAAAATACATTCTTCTCGCCCTCCTAGCGTTCCTCTTGCTCGATGCACACCTTGTAGAGCTCCTCTTTACAGAGTGTTCTATAACTTTGTCTCTCTCTAAACTCAACATAGAGTAGTTCCTATGCACTCCTTTCACTTATGATGATGAATATCAAGGCTATCTGTCCTGAGCTTCTCTAAGGGTAATTCACCTCTATCAATGCACTCCTTGGATACTATGTGCACTCCTTGCACTTTAAAACTCAAAGAAGAGAAGCAATTTAAACTTATTCAATTCTTCACCAGTTCATACATTCAAAACATGAATGACATATAAAAGCATAAAAATGAATGAAAATACATAAACACAGAGAAAGTTCATATGCAGGAAAACTTCTTTCTTTCTATTAAGATTGGTGTCTGGTTACAATATGTGAAGGTTGGACTGTAACAGAGTCTCATCTCTCTCAAAAAAAACTATTCTACTTCCTATTAAATGAAAATACTCCTCTAGAAGCCTCATTTGGGCATGTTATGTATCTACATATACAGGAAGGTTCCTAGGGTTCCCTCTGACTACCTCTCTTATCGAAGTAACATCTAAAACCTACTCAAGCTCCATTACATTCAAGACTGAGAGTGAAACTACCAGAACTCTCATGATCATTCAGTTTCCAAGCATTTCTCTCTTCTTCAATCATCTATTCAAAACAATTATGCAGAATAAAAACCATCTTTTAGATTCCGATTAATTTAAAAAGGCACGCTATGGCGCTGAGTTGTCCCTCCACGTGGGATTTGTTGACGATGATCCTGCATCAATATGTGGAGTAGAAGGATGGAAGTATTTTTACATGCATAGGGACATTATATTTGGCTATCAGTTGTTACATAATATTATAGTTCAAAAAGGGCAAATACTGCAGCCAAGAAGGAATTGAAGAAGAATAAAAAAATAGCAATGGATTTCATATGGGAAGGATTACCTAATCCGGTAAGAGAAAAGGTTGGTAAATGTTCATCAACCAAAGAAATTTGGGATAATGTACATGACATATATTCTTCACCCATCGCAGATTCATAAAATTCCAAATAAGATGCAGATATAGATCAAGAAGAATTATGTTCACCATGTCAAACAGATTCAGAAGATGAAGAGTAAATAATCACCATAGAATTGATTAGTGCTTTAGATGAACTAAGAGAAGAAAACAAGTCACTCAATAAAGAATTGATGAAACAAAAGGAAAGTGTTCATATTTTTTAAGAAGCCCAATAGTTAATTGAGAAATTAAGAACTCAGCTAGAGGAAGCCAGAAAGATCGAAGAAAATGATGAATATCAAAAGTAGTATTTGGAATCCAACATAGAAGCGCCGAAGGAAGAAGAAAAAATGAGAGAGAAGTTGTTGACATATCATCTTAAGGAAATAACTAATGATCTAAACCAGATTGAGGTAGATTTTGGTTAAGAATAGAAAGGACTTGAAGAAGAAATAATCACATTAAAAATTCATCTTGAAGAAGTGAAAAGAATCGAATAAGTCATGAAGTCTCAGATAATGAAGAAATAATAAGAGGTTGAGAATCTTGAAGAATAAGTTGTCACATTGAGAAGTAAAATCATCAAGATCAACAAGAACGTTGAAGATACAAAAACATCCACATCATTTATAGAGAATGAAGAGAAGCACTCTAGGTTGCTACAAAAGAAGAATGAAGAAAATATAAAGAGTTATGCAGAAGTACTCAAAGGAAGGAATCATGGTCAATCGTAATCTAAGAAAACTATTGAATATACATATTCAATAATACCATCCATGTTCAAGCCACAAAGAAGCTCCAATCATGATAATAATCAGTCAAGGAAAAAATTCAGAAGGACTATGCCACAAACAAGATCATTCACTCCTAGGTATTCAAATTTTTTTTATGGTCATTTTTTTTTATTGTACTAACTTTGGACATAAGGTTGCAGATTGCAGGGATTATAAAAGAAATGTTCAAACCATAAATGCCTATTTCACCCCACGTAACATTGAATGTTACAAATGTCATAACTATGGACACATAGCTAGTGATTGTAGAAGCATGATCGATACTTCCATGAAAGAGAAAACCAATATCAAATGTAAGAAAGTGTGGATAATAAAACACAAAGAAAAGGTGAACAAAGACCAGGTCCCAGAGATAGCAAGATTGGAAATAAAATGAGATGAAGAAAATTTTATATATAAAAAGAAAGATGTCAGATACAGAAAGGTTTGGAAAAATAACTGAAAGAAAAGAAGGATAGGTAAATAAGGAATACGTTCAAGATATTGTACTTTCGGGCATTGTAGTGAAAGATGAATCCACAGACAGAGAGAAAGAATTCAAAGATCAAGGATATGATGAATCTACCAATGAAGATGATGATGAATATACCAATGAAGATGATGATGAATATGCATCAGATAAGGAATTGTTCTGAGCGATACGACTTAGAGACTCCCAAGTAATATGAATATTAGACAGGGGGATTCTATGCAATAGCTTTGAAAGACCAAAGAACCATCCTTCGAGTAGATTGCAGAGTTTGAGAAGACATATCTAGAGAATTCAGTTAGCATAAGTACATTTTGATGGGTTAATCAATACTCCATGATAGTATAGTTATAAATGGGTCAAAATTATGGAAAGTTCCCCAAGTAGAGTCTTGGACAATATGGACAAGAGAATGGATTCATAGATTGGTTCAAAGAGTTGTTTAGAGACAAAGGAACATTATCATAATGGATGATAATTACACAAGAAATGGTTCAAACAATGCTAATGGATTCTCAATTGACAGATATTTTTTGGACACATGCAGTGCATACAACAGTTCATATTCAAAATAGAGTAATGCTCAGAAACAGCACTGAAAAAACTCCTTACGACCTATGGAAAGGAAGACAAGAACATGTGAATCACTTCAAAGTATTTGGAAGAAAATGCTACATCAAAAGAGAATATAGAAGAATGGAAAAGTTTGACTCTCGTGTGGACAAAGGAGCACTTGTTGGTTACTCAAGTACAAGGAAATCATACAAGTGTTACAATTTGAGGTTTAACAAAGTTGTGGAAAGAATCAATGTAACAATTGATGAAACAGGTGGACGCAAATTAAAGGAAGAAGAAAATGAATCAATGGAACAACATTATGAAGAAGAAGCAGAAGATGAAGAAGAAGTAGAAGGGGAAGATGAAGAGGATTAGACATAACTAGAAGAGAAAGTTCATAAATTTCCTCCAAAGACACCTAGAAAGCGAGTATAGAAGAATCATCCTTCATATTAGATTATCGAAAAAAAAGATGCAGGAGTTGAGACTAGAAGAAGAATCTGTTCACCAGAACAAATGCACCTAGCACTCTCATCTACGATTGAACCAAAATGTTTTGAAGAGGCCATCGAGGATGAATTTTGGAATAAGGACATGGATGAAGAATTGGATCAAATAAAGAAGAATGACAGTTGGAAATTGGTTACAAGACCAAAGAATAAGAATGTGATTGGCACAAAGTGGGTATTCATAAATAAATTGAATGAATATGGATAGGTTACAAGGAACAAAGCTAGATTGGTATGTA
>SNQJ01S0178324.1:0-19691 GCA_010110895.2 Picea sitchensis | reverse complement strand
CTATTTCACCCCACGTAACATTGAATGTTACAAATGTCATAACTATGGACACATAGCTAGTGATTGTAGAAGCATGATCGATACTTCCATGAAAGAGAAAACCAATATCAAATGTAAGAAAGTGTGGATAATAAAACACAAAGAAAAGGTGAACAAAGACCAGGTCCCAGAGATAGCAAGATTGGAAATAAAATGAGATGAAGAAAATTTTATATATAAAAAGAAAGATGTCAGATACAGAAAGGTTTGGAAAAATAACTGAAAGAAAAGAAGGATAGGTAAATAAGGAATACGTTCAAGATATTGTACTTTCGGGCATTGTAGTGAAAGATGAATCCACAGACAGAGAGAAAGAATTCAAAGATCAAGGATATGATGAATCTACCAATGAAGATGATGATGAATATACCAATGAAGATGATGATGAATATGCATCAGATAAGGAATTGTTCTGAGCGATACGACTTAGAGACTCCCAAGTAATATGAATATTAGACAGGGGGATTCTATGCAATAGCTTTGAAAGACCAAAGAACCATCCTTCGAGTAGATTGCAGAGTTTGAGAAGACATATCTAGAGAATTCAGTTAGCATAAGTACATTTTGATGGGTTAATCAATACTCCATGATAGTATAGTTATAAATGGGTCAAAATTATGGAAAGTTCCCCAAGTAGAGTCTTGGACAATATGGACAAGAGAATGGATTCATAGATTGGTTCAAAGAGTTGTTTAGAGACAAAGGAACATTATCATAATGGATGATAATTACACAAGAAATGGTTCAAACAATGCTAATGGATTCTCAATTGACAGATATTTTTTGGACACATGCAGTGCATACAACAGTTCATATTCAAAATAGAGTAATGCTCAGAAACAGCACTGAAAAAACTCCTTACGACCTATGGAAAGGAAGACAAGAACATGTGAATCACTTCAAAGTATTTGGAAGAAAATGCTACATCAAAAGAGAATATAGAAGAATGGAAAAGTTTGACTCTCGTGTGGACAAAGGAGCACTTGTTGGTTACTCAAGTACAAGGAAATCATACAAGTGTTACAATTTGAGGTTTAACAAAGTTGTGGAAAGAATCAATGTAACAATTGATGAAACAGGTGGACGCAAATTAAAGGAAGAAGAAAATGAATCAATGGAACAACATTATGAAGAAGAAGCAGAAGATGAAGAAGAAGTAGAAGGGGAAGATGAAGAGGATTAGACATAACTAGAAGAGAAAGTTCATAAATTTCCTCCAAAGACACCTAGAAAGCGAGTATAGAAGAATCATCCTTCATATTAGATTATCGAAAAAAAAGATGCAGGAGTTGAGACTAGAAGAAGAATCTGTTCACCAGAACAAATGCACCTAGCACTCTCATCTACGATTGAACCAAAATGTTTTGAAGAGGCCATCGAGGATGAATTTTGGAATAAGGACATGGATGAAGAATTGGATCAAATAAAGAAGAATGACAGTTGGAAATTGGTTACAAGACCAAAGAATAAGAATGTGATTGGCACAAAGTGGGTATTCATAAATAAATTGAATGAATATGGATAGGTTACAAGGAACAAAGCTAGATTGGTATGTACAGGATACACGCGGGTTGAAGGAATCGACTTTGAAGAGACATTTTCTCCAGTTTTCAGAATGGAAGCAATCTTATTGATCCTAGATTATGCATGCTCCAAGAATATTAAAGTTTATCAGATGGACGTGAAATCATCTTTTCTGAATAGGGAACTAGAAGAAGAAGTCTACATTGAACAACCAGAAGGATTTCAATTGTCAGAGAACATAGATTATGTGTGTAAATTGAAGAAGGCCTTGTATGTTCTAAAACAGGCTCCTAGAGCATGGTACTCTAGTCTGGATAAATATCTACAACAGGCAGGGTTCAAAAAAGGAAGTGCAAACAAAAACCTCTACATCAAGGTAACTCAATATTAAGCAATAAACGTGAAAATGATATGCAAAATGAATTTGAAATGTCATTACTTGGACAACTATCCTTGTTTATGGGTCTTCAGATACGTCAAAGCATCCAAGGAATTTTGGTTTCTCAAACTAAGTATATTAGAGAAATGTTAAAGAGGTTCATAATGGAAGATTGCAAACCAGTTACCACTCTTATGCAAACTAGTTGCAAGTTGAGAAAAGATGATGATTCAAAGTATACATACTAGAGGAAATACTGGTCAATGATTGGTATATTACTATATGTGACAGCATCCAGATCAGATGTAATGAAGGAAGTCGGACAGGTGGCACGATTTCAAGAAGAACCAAAGGAATCACATGTATCAACAGTGAAGAGGATTTTCAGATATCTCAAAGGAACATAAGAGTTTGTATTATGGTATCCAAAAATAAATAATATATCACTTATTTCCTACACAGACGTAGATTGAGTAGGTTTCATTGATGACCGACGAAGCACCAGTGGATTAGCGTTCTACTTGGGTGAGTGTTTAGTATCATGGTTAAGAAAGAAACAATCATCATTATCCTTATCTACAGTCGAGGCATAGTATACAACAACAGAAACATGTTGTACACAGGTTATATGGATGAAACAAACTCTGACATATATACAGGTTGAGTATGATGAGCCCATTCCAATCTATTTTGGTAATACAAGTGCCATAAGTATCTCAAAGAACCCGATGATTCACTCCAAGACTAATCACATTCCAATAAAGTATCACTTTCTATGGGAACAGGTTGCAAAGAAGAACATCAAAGTTTAATATGTGGGAACAAAAGAACAAGTGGCATACATATTTACAAAATCGCTTCCACGGAAAGCCTTTGAGTATATTTGCCAGAGACTCGGAATAATTTCTACTCCAAAATGGATTATTTTTAATGCTTGTCTTATATGTCTTAGATTTACACGAGGAAGCACCATAAAGAGGACAGTTCAATTCAGGAGATCAATTTCAGGAAGAGTTCAGTTAGGGGGAGTATCTCCAAGGATAGTTTAGTTAGAGGGAGCTTCCCCAGATGGAAAGATACATTTTCCATTGATGCCAAAGGGGGAGAGATTTATCAGATGCAGAGCACAGAGGCATGGTTCCAAGGGGAGCGATGGTTACATGGGGAGCATGAGTGATATGACTTCAGCATTGCATGAAATGACTTCATTATTGCATCAGAGTGTTGCCATCAATACCAAAGGGGGAGATTGTTGATTAATTGGGTTGGTTGTCATTGATGTCAACCCTTGAAGAAATTCTGGTAGAAAAACGGTTTGGGTAATGGACCCAAGTTTGTTTGATGGATAATGGTATGATTTTTGATATATTTGTAGGTAATACTATTCTACATGGATAGTACATGTCATTCCATTTCTGGTGGTATGTGGAATGCCACATAACTCCTCACGGTTAGAGAGTTATGGCCATGTGAAGTAGGAGAACCCTCATGAGACATCTATAATCCCCAAAAGGTCAAAGTAGTCCAAGTGTTTGCAAAAGAAATTATTTAAATAATAAAGTTAATGGAGAACTTCCTAAAATAAAGAAAGTGGGATGTTACATGAAAGTATAAATAAGAGGCAAGGCTCTCTCATTTAATCACACTTGAACCTGTTGAATATAATTGAATATTTATTTTGTGAAAGGTTATTTGGGCAGGTATTATTGATAGAGAAAAGTGTAGAAGGAAAAGTGCGGCACGAAAAGTGTGGCAGACAAAGTGCGGCAGGAAAATTGCGACAGAAAAGGTGCAGCAAAAAACGTGCAACAGGAAAAGTGCGCTAAGAAAAGTGCATCAGGAAAAGTGCAGCAGAAAAAGTGTGGTAGGAAAATTGTGGAAGAAAAGGTGCAACAAAAACATCATGGTAGAAAAAGTGCAGCAGAAAAGGTGCGGCAGAAAAATTGCGGCAGAAAAAGTGTGGCAAAAAAATTGCAGCAGAAAAAGTGCGGCAGAAAAATCGCGACAACAACATGGTTAAGGTCTATTTATGAGAGATATGGCACATCTTGTTTGAGGTATATTTTGTGAGCTAGGTTTTATCTCTTGATATGGTATTGGATGTTCAATATTGCTACATATATCAGATTTGTTGAGGGATACAATTGGTATTTTGTTATTGGTATTTGGCATATGGGTATTGATCTTTTGGTTGTGATGTGTTGCTGAAATTGTTGGTTTAGCTTTAGGCTACATAACAAAGAGGCTTTGGCACATGGTTTGATGTAAAGGTTTATGGTATTTTTTTTATGGATAGAGTGATGAATTTTTAGATAAATTTTGATGGTTATATTGGTGTTTGTCTTTGGTATATGGTTGAGGTACATGTTGGGTACATGGTTGAGACAAGTAATTGATGATTTGGCACATAAATGAGGTGTATATTTGATGAGTTGGCACATACATGAGGTGTATGGTTGATGATGTTGGTACATCTTAATGAGTCAATTTTGATGCATGGTACATGTTGGTTCATGTTATTGGTACAAGTTTTTTGGTGCAAGTTGATTAGTACATGTTGGTTCATGTTATTGGTAGAGGTTGTTTGGTGCAGGTTGATTGGTACAGGTCGTTACAAGTTATTGGTACATGTTGACAGTGACAGGTTGAAAGTGGCAGTGCTTGATTCAATGGAAGTGATATGTTTTCTACATTTGGCATTTATATTTTAGGGCGGTTGGACGGGGCAATGATAGGTGGTTGTAGCCACCTTCTGGTTGTAGTCGGAGAAAATTAGGGGGTTGTAGCCTCCTTTTGGTTGTAGCCAGAGAATTAGGGAGTTTGATCTTCCCTCAGGTTATAGCCGGAGAAACTAGGGGGTTGGAGCCTCCTTCCAGTTGTAGCTGGAAAACAACGACAGTTGGTGCTTCCAATGAATGTAATTTTACAAGACATATAAGAAAAAACATTATATGGTTTTATCTCGCTTTGGGTTTCCACGTAAAAGCATTGGTGTACTGTGTATGTGTATGATTGCTCATATGTTCATTGTTTATTTACTCTGCAATTATTGGATGATAATACTACACTAATATAACACTTGCATTATATGGTTTAAAAGGATTAAATTTCTCTATCATTGATTCACCCCCCTCTCAGTAATCCAACAGAAGCACCAAAATTCATGTTGGCCTCGATGGGGTAAGTTGGTACATCAACTTCTCGGGGTCGTAAGTTTTTCATATGATCTTTGTTTTAGGCACATGATATCCCATTGGAAATGTCTATCTAACGAATAGACATTATGTCATCATACTCTAACTCTTTCTATAGTGATACTATGGAGGGCCCAAAAAATGTTGTTTAGGGCCTCAAAACATCCCTAGAAGTTTAGGACCCAAAAAACTTGAAAAACATTGCCAAGATGAAAATTGAATGTGAGCCATTTGAAAGAGGTGGGTGCCCACTGATATCCACCTGGATCAATCCTCCCTCCTTTGGAAGCAATGTTATCCATTGCATTGTGTTCCCCCATCATATGAGGAAATTTATGTTTAATTTGGCCCCGAGTGAGACACTTGTCTTGGTGCAGGAGTTGCCATGCTTTGACAATACGATAAAGTTGAAGCTTTTATTGGCGAGTTACCTTGACTTATGTGTCCACGATCTGATTAGTGGATTATTTTTCCATGCAACAAAGGTTGAGATATATCAATGTAAACTTTTCTACTATCTTTGAGGTGGCCAATAAGATAGGAAAGTATGGTTGAAGGAGGACCACATTAAACACTAGGTGCAGGCAAAGGAAAGGGGGAATGTTGAGCTCAAAATCATTTTCACCCACAGCCTTGGTGATAATGTAAGGTACATAGCGGAGTGGTTGAAGATTCTGATGGGGTATTGTAAGGTGTTCATTTTGCAAGTGCAACCAAACTTTATCTCCCACCTCAAACTTGTGTGGCACCCAGTGTTGATCATGGTGATGCTTGTACTTGGCATTGAACTTCTGCAAAATATCTTGAACTTGTTGGTGGATGTGATAGATTCATTCAATGAAGTAGGTGGCTTTGTTAGCTTCAGTTTGAGCATGGGAAGATTCTACCTGTTTGGACATAATGGGTAGTGCAACATTCGTGGGACCCAATGGTTGAAATCCCAACACCACCTGAAAGGGTCTATGGTCGGTTGAGCTATGTATGTATTTGTTGTAGTTGTGTTGAAAATAGGGAATACTATCGTCCCGTGTACACAAATTCTTTGAATTGTAAATGAAAAATATATGCATGATCATCCTATTGACAAACTTGGTTTGGCCATTAGTTTAGGGGTGGAAGGTCATGGATTTAGTGATCTTGGTGTCCAACTGTGACTAGAGGATCAACCAGAATGTGTTGAGGAACTGGTTGTCTCTATCTGAGATGATGATTTGTGGTATCCCAAAATGTACCCATACTCATTCAAACAAGAGCTTGGTAGTGGCCTCTTTTGTGATGGTATTCTTATGCAGGCGGCCATAATCGCCATCTTGGAAAATCGATTAATGCCCACGAAAACAAAGTCATTTCCATGCTTGGTTGAAGGAAGGCCTGACATGTAGTCCATCGAGATGGATTCCCAGGACCTGTCGGGAGTAGGCATAGGGGTTTACATGCCTTGTTTCTTAATGGTCGATTTTAAAATGGTGTATTCCATGTAGGAATTGATATACTTGTTGACATATTGTCGAAATTTTGGCCAATAGAAATGTTGTTTTAGAAATACCATTGTATTTTTTATGTCAAAGTTTCCTGCCACTCAACTGTAGTGAGATTCTCAAATCATCTTCACTCTCTCATTGGATGGGATGTAGAGATGACCCAGATGGCACAACAACCTATATTGAATATGGAAATTAGTGATATTTGTGTTTATACCTAGCATATGGTAGGTAGTGGTGAAGTTAGGATCTTTCTTGTATAGTTGAGGCCATTTCAAGGTCTTATGTCCATAGTAGTGTAGCATCGTGGTTAGTGATGCAACTGGAGGTTGGATGAGCTAGTCAACGATGTGGTTGGTGCTCCATATCTTATACTTGATGTTGATATGGAACTGTTGCAAGTATGTGGACCACTTGTGATGGAGATCATTCTATAATTTTCCTTGTGTCTACATGAATTGCATATGCTTATGATCAGTGTGGATGAATGTCTCATTCCTAAGAATGTAATTCCTCCGCTAGAGGTAGGATTTTACAATGGAGTACATTTAGTTTTCATAAGTGGGGTACTTACAAATGGTATCTAATGGAATCTCACTATGATAGGCCACAGGATTTCCATGTTGAGTGAGAATTGTTCCCACGACACAGTCTGAAGCATATGTATCAATCTCAAAAGGTTGTTGCAGGTCGGGTAATGAGAGCACCGGGGATGAGCACAAGCATTGTTTCAAATCATCGAACACTTTTTATTGTGACTATACCCACACAAGATTTTCCTTGCCACCACCCTTGGTCACTTGGCTAAGGGACCATGCAACATGGGAGAATCCCAACATGAACCTGCGATAGAAATTGGCAAGTTATAAGAAGCTTCGAAGCTCAATGACTGTGGATGAGGCTGGCAATTCATAGATGATTTGGATCTTGGTTGGATCGACATGCACCTAATGCTCATTCACAAAGTATCATAGGTACTAGACCATATTCATGTCTAAGGAGCATTTTTCCAAATTTGCATATAGCTTGTGTTTTCGCAGAGTGTGCAGAACCTATTGAATATGTTTCAAGTGTTCCTCCCAACTCTTGTTGAAGATGAGGATCGAGCATCGAAATACACCACCACAAAATAATTAGTGAAAGGACACAAGATATCTTTTATCATCCTTATGAAAGTTGTTGGGGAATCTTTCAAGCCAAAGGGCATGACCATCCATTCGAAAATACCTTATTTGGATTTGAAGGCAGTATTCCATACATCGGTCTCCTCTATTGGGACATGGTGGTAGTCATACTTTAGATAAATCTTAATGAAGTATTTGGCCCCCTTGAGCTGGTCAAGGATATCGTTAATTTGGGGAATTGGGTATCAGTTCCTACATGTGATTTTATTTAGGGCCCAGTAATCAAAGAAGAGTCACCAAGTCTCATATTTCTTCTGCACCAACACGATTCAGCTTCCACAAGGTGATGAAATTGTTCGGATGTGCCCATTTTTGAACAACTCTCAGATTTGGTTCTTGATTTCATCATTTTTTGATAGAGAGAATTGATAGACTGGCCCATTGGGTAGTGGTGCACCATGGGTCAGATCAATTGAGTGCTTGACCTGATAGTGCATAGGTACCCCAATGGGTGAGGAGAAGATGTATTTATATTCTTCCATGACCTTGTCCACTTACTTCTACTGTATGGAGAGACCTATCGTGGAGGACATGGATGTGGTTTCAAGATTCTGCACACTTTGAGCGTGAATCATAAATAAGACAAACTTTCGAGTCTGAGAGATGACCTTCCTACATTTCTTGGCAAAGATCAAGGAAATAGAAGTAGGTGGGACTAGCTCGAGTATCCTGTACAATTTCTTGTACAAAGTAATAATAACGCTATGATGCCTAAAGTAATATATAGCATGAAATTTCCATAAATAAGGTTGGCCCGAAATAACATCACAAACTTCAAGGGGGCGACATCACATAGTACCTCATATTCGAAGGGATTGATTCTGTAGGGTAGGCTACACTATTGGCTAACGTGTAGATCACTCCCTTGGAAGAGCCATTTGATGGTGTATGGTTGTGGGTGTGGTGTTGTTAGAAAATCCAACCGCTTGATGACCTATACTGATATGAGGTTCTTATGGATACCTCTATCAATGATGAAGTACAATGGAGTACCCTTCACCCACTTCTGTGAATGAAAGAGGTGCTCACCTTCCTCTAGTTCATCAGGTTTAATGGGCAGGACTTTGGTGGTAGAAACAGTGGAATTGGGTTCTACATCAATGATCTATCACCTTTTTTCTAGTTTTTACTCGGAATCAGATCCCTCATCTAATTTGGAGGCTTTCAACTTGGCCACCAATGACTTATTTGCACGACATTCAACGGTTTTATGTCAGGGGCTCTTATGGAACTCACACCATTTCTCGATGTATTTCTTTGTCTTCCCATCATACTTCTTTGTTTATGGTTTAGACTAGTTGTCCTGAAGCTATCCATCCTTTCTCTACCCTTTTTTCTACGATTTGGGGCCACCTTTACCTTTCTTCTACTGTGAGGGGTTTGCAGACCCAAACTATCACGTCTTTTGTTTAAGATTCTACTCAATTTTGAAATCATATCAATACATTGTGCCCAAGGATGAGATTTACAGAAAATCCATTTATGTCTGGATGTATCTATGTAGACCACCATGGTACTTGAGCACCAGATGTCACTTAGATTCATTGATACCCATCTTGGTGTGCAAGGTATGGAAGACGTTGGTGAACTTTGGCACTGTTTGGTCCATTTCTTGCCACAGTGTGGTCCATCTTGTATATAATTCATCATACTTCCAACAACGTATTATTGTTCCTTAATAGAATCCCTGAAAGAAACCCAAGTGGGTGCAACTACAAATAATGTAGATTCCTTTGTTTCATTTTTCTCACTGAAATTATCCCACCAATCTTTGACATGGGGGACGGCCTTAAGGAGCACAAATGTAATATTTCTCTATTAAAAAAGCTATGGATGTTAAAATACCCTTCTAGAAGGTTTAACCATTTTTATACAACACCCACATATATTTGACCTTAAAATATAGGAATATAAAAATTGATTTGTACCTTGAAGGGGGTGGTGCCTCCACTTGAGGAAGATGTGTCTCTTGTTGGAAGTCGTCGAATGATTTGCACAAAGTTATCCATCATATATTTCCTCTGTTTTGCGAGGGATTCCACGAGAAAACATTTAAAAGGATATCCTACCCTATCATCTCTCTTTTATTCCCCCATGGGCATTTGTCAAGTTCGATGAGGCTTATCTTGCAAAGGCTCAACTAGTTCGAGTCCCAACTGCTTATACCCTGACCTCATTGGGGACATGCACAAAGAAACAAATGAAGAGAAGACTGCTTTGATACCACTAATCTGGATTTATGAGAAGAACAAAATGAAACAAAGATCTGTAAAATTAACATATTTATAAAGAGAACAACAACAAAGATACAATAAAAGTTAACTTATATTCAATAAATAAATCTGTTGAAACTGTAAAATGCATAATGAAACAATCTTTCTCAAATGGTTGTAGATAATCTCTGAGAAGAGATGTGGTGGCTATGCACATTCATTTGAGCACATTACAATGAGGCCTACATTATTTTTTAGCATCAAGAATTAATCATAAAACCCTAGACATCAAAAAACCTAACCCTAGGAGATGAAGCGCCAAAGTCATGTGAGCTCCGATGGGGTAAGTTGGTACATCAACTTCCTAGGGTCATAAATTTTGTATATGATCTTCGTTTTAGGTGCATGATAT
Organism: Picea sitchensis; assembly: GCA_010110895.2. Taxonomy (NCBI): domain Eukaryota; kingdom Viridiplantae; phylum Streptophyta; class Pinopsida; order Pinales; family Pinaceae; genus Picea; species Picea sitchensis. The sequence continues at coordinate 9,265 of SNQJ01S0178324.1, read as the reverse complement.
CCCGTCAGAAAGGTCTATCCAAGGAATACACATTATGTCATCACAGTGTAAATCCATTTTCACTATGACTGTTGTGGGCCCAAAAAATGTTGTTTAGGGCCTCAAAACAGCCCTAGACGTTTATGACCCGAAAAGATAAAAAAAAACTACCAAGATGGAAACTGAATGTGAGCAATTTGGAAGAGGTGGGTGGACACCGATATCCACCTGGATCATAAATGGAAATTTAATTATAAGAAATCTTTGAACAATTTTAGACAGTTAACAATCAGTTTGATGTGTAATGTGTGTCTTTCAAATTATTTGTGATTGCATGGAATGATTGATTGAAATAAAATTTTATATTGTTATTTGAAGATATTTGTATGTTGTCACATATTTAATATAAGATTTTAAGCATGATTTTAAGGATAAAGTTGTAACAACATGTTTTTATAAAAATTTCACCAAAAAATTTATTGTTGGAATTTTATATAATTGGTAATATTTGTAAAGGTTTTTACACTTAAAACTAAGTATTTCCAATTGTGAAATACTGAAAAATGTCAAACCAGTTGAAATTTTAATGGGATATGAAATTCTACTTTCTTTGTATAAAGTTTTATGATGTTGAAACCACTCTCAAACATCTTGGAACAATTAAAATAAATGCTAACATTCAACTAAAATGATAAAAATGTATTTTCCTTATAGGAGAAATATGTCAAGTTTGAAGTATTTAAGAATTTAATATTACGAGTAATTGCCAAAATACAAATCTGAGAAATTGTTTTTTTTTTCAAAAACGCCTCAAGATGTTAGAATTTTGACCCTTTACCAATATGTTATTGAAGCATTGAGACCTAAAAAAGAGATTTCCAAACAACTGTTTTGTGGTCACAATGGTGTTATAATTTTGATGTGTATAGAAGGTGGCTAGCACATATAAACGTCATTAATTAGCTATCACACAAATCTAATAATATAACACGGAATCATCATTGTGGTCACATCTAAAGAAACACAAGCATCGTCTAACATCATCATCACACACATCTAAAAAGAATCATTTAACATACACATCTATCAATAACATTTAATAAACATATCTAACATGACCAACTGACGCAGACCTATCAGCCCTCGGTCCGAGATCTGCTTACAGGATCGTTCTTCGATTCCCCTTGAGCCTGATCAGCTCTTTCAATTCCCTGCTTGAATCTTCTCTCTTTTCATCTACAGGTCCTTTGAGAAGCTTCCCTGGTGCAAACAGAACTAGGTGCAAGCTCCCCCTTCTCCGTGTGACCACCGGCTATGACCAAGGCCGAAACTAAAAGGTGCTTGTCACAATTCGCCTCTCGCAAGTTCGCAAGTCGAAGCTCTCGACTCCTCCTGCCCAATCCCATGATATCCAAGATCACGAGATAGATATAACTCCTTCCCTTGTCAGCACCCTCCGCGTGTGACCAACATCTAAGCTTTCCACTAGCACTTCTCACCTCTCGCCACTTTGCAAGTCGAAAGTTGGACTTCTGTCCCGTTATATTATGAATCCCCAAGACACGAAAAGTCAATGGGGTGTTGACTCCCTTCAATGAAAAATGCGTGGCTCCCTACTATCAGCGCCTTCCACACATGACCACCAGCTAGACTAAGCACTAGCACTTCTCGCCTCTTGCGCCTTCGCGAGTTCAAAGGTCCAACCTTGGCACCTTTCATGCCCGNCTCCTCTCATTCTCGCTAATCGCGACTTCTCTCATTGAAGGCTCAAACTTTCATTCCCTTATCTCCCAAGTCCCCGAGACGTGAGAGATCAACGAGGTGTTGAATCCTCCAAACGTGTGACGTGTGTCCGCCGGTCTACTTCCCGACCCACCTTGTGGTTCTGCCACGTGTTTCCTCCATGCCTCACTTTGGGACTTCGCGACTTCGTCTTTCGCAACTTCGGGACTTGGAGCTTCCAAATCTTGAGTTCTCACCCTATGAACCTACGATTTCGCAAGATCCTCTAATCTCTGCCACCTGTCTTCCTTCGATGGACAGATTATATTCTTTCGTGACTTCATTAATCCGGATGCTAAGCCTTCATCTCTTCAACTCATGAAACCCCGAGATTCAAATAAGCGAGTCATCTGACGACCCTTGTTGGCTCAGATCCTACGGCTCTATTCTCCCCTGAGCTTGAACTTTGAAAAATGCTTACTGTAATTTCCCTGCTTCTCTACCTGATCCAACGGCTTTTGGAAACTCGTGAATTCTCCACGAAGAATTTCAACTGTCAATTTCCCTCTTGACGATTTCTATGAAATGGACAAAGTGTTCTTTCGCAAAACTTGTCCACCTGCAAAACGATATCCCTACGCCTTCTTCCAATACTTCAAGGCACTAAAATTCCTGAGATTTTCTTCAACAAATCGAGTCTTCAATAAGACTCCTGCATGCACTCATTGCGACAACTTTTCAATCCTTCCAAGTATTGAATCCTTCGACTCTGCGCACTTTCTGAGACAACAGTCCTTTCACCAACTCCCTCAGGTTGCAAACTCTGAGACTCTTCTCATCCTACACACACCTTGCACGGCTCCCGTGCTTAACTTGCACTTCTACGAGAATGAGAACAATGTTATCTCTCCTGAGCTTCCAGAGACAAACTCTGACTTCTATCAACGCACACCTTGCGGACAATTTCACTGCATTTCTTGCAGGAAAACTCTTGCTCAAACAGAGAAACAATTGAAACTCATTCTTTACTCTCACTCTCTTCATATTTTAGACATTAAATATGAAATCAAACATTCATGCATCAAATAAAATGCATAACAGAGGGTAAACAAACATATATCAATCGACATACACAACACAAAAATCAAATGGATACCATGACTCTGAACTAAAAATATTTGTATTAATCAGAACCTCTGTACATGGGTTTTACTTTACACAACTCTCTACTTCTTCTCTCCTATGCTCTCTTCTCATAATAATATTACAACTATACAATGAGGGTTTCTATATCCCATTTCCCTCCAGCTCTTAAAACTGTCTAATATAAGAATTCAAGTCTACCTACTTACATTCATTAACTTAAATGCCTCTTAGTCCTTCAGACGAGAGCATGATGCTCAAGTTTTGATTACAATCTACCAGTATGCCTTTCCTTAATTATCTAATTTAATTTTTGCACATCCAACTTCAAAACGTTTCAAACAATTCATCATGTTCCCAAAATGCGTTGGTGTGTGCCCCACGCTCGCTTGTTGTTGGCGATGCTCCTGCATCATACTCCCTCGCTTGAAAATTTTCATGGGCTCTTGTCCATGAGATCTCGCATGGTCTGTCCATGCTTCTGGATCTCTGTTTCATTTTCCCAGCTAGCATCTTCAACTAGATGTCCCTTCCATTTGACCAAGTATTTAAAATATTATTTTCTCCTGATCCTCTTGCTAGCTCTTTTGTCCAGTATACTTTCCATCTGTGGCTTCTCGACAACTGGCATCTGTTTTGTCCACTGAATCTCTTGTTGTTCATCACTTGTTCCTGCTTCCTCAACTTTGTATGGGTACAAATCTGAGACATTGAATATCAGATAAATTCTTATCCCATCAGGTAATTCAATCTCATAAGAATTTGCCCCAAATTTCTTCAAGACCTTACATGGTCCGATATTCTTCATCTTAAGTTTGTTATATGTCCCCTTTGGGAATCTTTCCTTTCTCAAATGTGCCAGAATCAAATCACCAACCTCAAATTGAAGTTGTCTCCTGTGTTGATCTACTCTATGCTTATACTCTTGGCTTGAGTTCTGCAATCGCTCCTTCACCTGGCTGTGAAGTTCGTTCATCGCTTCTGTGAAATCCTCTACACTAGAAATCGTAGTTGCATTATGTTCTGAATATCTCAATTCAGATACTCCTCTTGGCTGCATACCATAAAGAATCTGGAATGGACTATGTCTTGCTCTTCTATTTATTGAATCATTATAAGCAAATTCTGCCTGTGGCAGAATATTGTCCCATTGACTGTGGTGTTCTGTCACTAAGCTCCTCAGCAAGTCTCCCAAGATTTTGTTCACAACTTCTATTTGTCCATCTATCTGAGGATGATAAGATGAACTGAATGACAAGTTTGTTCCCATCTTTTTCCATAAGGTTCTCTAGAAGTGTCCCATGAACTTGGTGTCTCGATCCGAAACTATGCTCCTTGGTAAGCTGTGAAGTCGAATGACCTCTTTGAAAAACAAGTTCATAATGTGAGTTGCGTCATTGGTTTTCTGACACAATATGAAGTGTGCCATCTTAGAAAATTTGTCTACCACTACAAATATCGAGTCAAATCCTCTTTGTGTTCTCGGCAGCCCCAATATGAAGTCCATGCTGACTGCATCCCATGGCCCGTCAGGTATGGGTAACGGTTGATAAAAACCTACATTCTGTCTCTTCCCTTTTGAATACTGACAAATTCTTCATCTCTTCACAAATCGTTTAACGTCTTCTCTCATTCCTGGCCAAAATATGACTCATTTAACTTTGAGAACATCTTTTCATGACCAAAATGCCCAGCCAATCCTCCACTATGTTTCTCCTTCAGCAAATTCTCCCTCATGGAGCATTTCGGAATACAAAGTTGATTACCCTTGAATAATAATCTATCCTGGATCATGTACTCTATCCACTGGCTTCTGTCCCTGAGAATTGGATTCTCAGCTGCTTCATACACCTCTTTAAAATATGGATCATCTCTGTACATGTCCCTGAGATCATCAAAACCCAGTGTTTTGACTCTGAACTCTTGCAACAACAAACATTTCCTGATGGTTATCTTGTTGATTTCCCTTGAGTCAGTACACATCCTCTAGTCTCCATCTTTCTTCGGATTGAGCGTTGTCGGAACAACACATGGACTCAAGATTTCTCTAACCAATCCTTTGTCCATTATATCCTAGAACTGTCTTTTGACTTCTTCATTCTCCTGCGACGTCAATCTGTACACTGCTTTTTTTGGTAAACTAGATCCAGGTATGAGATCAGCATGATGACTCACACTTCTGATCGGTGGCAAAAAACGAGGTAATTCATCCACTACTATATCAGCAAACTCTTCCAATAGTTTATGAACCTCTTCTGGTAACTCATCTACCCTTGTACTAGTTAAAACAATTTTAGGCTTCCTGACCACAATGAATTGCAGTTCCTCCTTTTTCTTAACCTCTGTAAGAAGTTCCTTCCCACTAATGAGAAGTACAGTGTTGGTTACTTCAAGTTTCACCTCCTTATCTTTGATTGGAAGCAACATGTGAGTTCTCCCATTCTTCTCTAGGGTGTATGTGTTCTTCCTCCCATCATGAATCACATTTCTGTCATATTTCCACGGTCTACCCAACAATAAATGACAAACATCCATGGGAATAAAATCATAGAGTATTTCATCTTTATACCCTCCTATTTTAAATTCAACTAAACATTTCTTAGTGACATTTACCTGATGTCCTTTTTGTAGCCATGAAACTCTGTATGGACTTGGATGTTCAATAGTCTCCAGCTCTAGCTTTTCTACCATCTCTGTAGAAACGAGATTATTTGCGCTACCACTGTCCACAATGACCTTGCATACCCTGTCCTTGGTTTTGCAAGTAGTCCGAAAAAGTTTGTTCCTTTGCGCTGGATTCTCCACCTCCTTCTCTGGCGTTAAGAGAACTTTTTGCATCATCAGTGATCTTTCACCTTCAGCATCTTCTGCCTCAACATTTCGCCTCTGTGCTTAAATAATGTGAGTTTCACCTCCTTCTTTCTTTTTATCTGGACACTCATAAGACTTGTGTAAATTCTTTCCACATGTGAAGCATTTCACTACTCCACCTCTTCCCCTTCCTCTACCTCTGGTACGAGGAAAAATGTTTCCATCGGCATACTGACCTCTCTGTTCGGTATGTTTCCCTCTCTGTGAACTTCCACCTCTCTCAGTCTAAGTCTGAGGTTTCTTCCAGTCCTCCTTGGTTTTCTGATTTTTTTCCTGGGCAACTGATTTGCCTCTAGGCTGACTTCTGCCTCAGCCTCTTTGACCTTGTTTTTGGCTCAACTTCTCTTAATCTTTTAGAGCCATATGATAAGCATATTCCACCGTTCGGATGGTCATCATTCTCATCTCATCCCGAATGTCGTATCTCAGACCATTCATATATCTGACAACTTTTTCATCATCACTTTTGTGATGACCTACCCTAATGTTCAACCTGTAGAATTCTTCAGTGTACTCCTTCACTGTCATCAGTTTCTGTCTCAAATTTTGCATTCTCCAAAATAGAGTAATCTAGTAATCCCTGGGAATAAATTTTTCCTTCATCTTTGCGATCATCCTATCCCAACTCTTGATTTTTTCCTTGCCCTTGCAGCATCTGTCAGCTTGTAGCTCATCCCACCACAATGTTGCATGTCCTTTCAATCTTGTGACAACATGTTTGACCTTTTTGTCCTCCTTGACATATTCATATTCAAAATATGTGTCCAGAGCTCTAATCCAGTCTAGAAGCTCTTCAACATCCAGGTTTCTTTCATATACTAGAATATCCATTTTTTCCTTAGCACCCATTCTTGCAACAACCCTAATCAGGCATTCATTTGTTGCATCTTCTACTGTGACCTCCTCTCCTTCATGTTCGACCTCATTTTCACTTTCGGAATCACTAAGATCCCCAGCATCGACTATGTGCCTCTGTGCTATCTCCATGTCCTCAAGTCTGGCACGTATGTCACACATCTCTCTCTCCATGGCTGGATCAGGCATGTGCCTACCCCTTCTTCTTGGAATTTCCCTATCCTCTGGCGAATTGGGTGTTTGCCTGTCCCTTCTCCTCGGCGGCATGGCTGAGAGTTTCTTTCTCGCTTTCCCTGTCTGAAATATACAAACAGATTCAATCTCTGATACTAAAAACTAACACAGACCTATCAGCCCTCGAGCCGAGATCTGCTAACAGGATCATTCTTCGATTCCCCCTGATCCAGATCGGCTCTTTCAATTCCCTTCTTGAATCTTCTCTCTTTTGATCCACAGGTCCTTTCGGAAGCTACCCTAGTGAAAACGACACTAGGTGGAAGCTCCCCCTTCTCCGTGTGACCATCGGCTATGACCAAGGCCTAAACTGAAAGGTGCTTGTCACAACTCACCTCTCGCGAGTTCGTGAGTCGAAGCTCTCGACTCCTCCTGCCCAATCCCTCAATATCCAATATCACGAGATGGATATAACTCCTTCCCTTGTCAGCGCCCTCCATGCATGACCACCAGCTAAGATTTCCACTAACACTTCTCGCCTTTCACCACTTTGCAAGTCGAAAGGTTGGACTTCTATCCCTTTATCTTACGAACCCCCGAGACATGAAAATTCAACGGGGCATTGAATCCCTTCAATGAATAACGCGTGGCTCCCTACTGTCAGTGCCCTCCGCACATGACCACCAGCTAGACTAAGCGTTATCACTTCTCACCTCTCGCGCCTTCACGAGTTCAAAGGTCCAACCTTGGTACTTTTCCTGCTCGAACCCCCGAGACACGATATTGACTTTTCTCTTCTCATTCTCGCTACTCATGACATTGCTATTCGAAGGCTTGAAATTTCATTCCCTTATATCCTGAGTCCCCGAGACGTGAGAGGTCAATGGGGTGTTGACTCCTCCAAACGTGTGACGTGTGTCTGTCGGTCTACTTCTCGGTCCACCTTGTGGTTCTGCCACGTGTTTCCTTCGTGCCTCGCTTTGGCACTTCGCGACTTCGCGACTTGGAGCTTCCAAATCTTGAGCTCTCACCCTGCGAACCTACGAGTTCGTGAGTTCCTATGATCTCTTCCACCTATCCTCCTCCAATGGATAGCCTAGATTCTTTCGCAACTTCGTGAATCCGGATGTTAAGCCTTCAGTTCTTCAACTTACAAAACCCCGAGATGCAAATAAGCGAGTGATCTAATGGCCCCTATTGGCTCAGATCCTACAGCTCTATTCTCCCGTGAGCTTGCACTTCGAAAAATGCTTACTATAACTTCCCTTCTCCTCTACACGATCCGACGGCTTCTGGAACCTCGTGAATTCTCCACGAAGAATTTTTACCATCAATTTCCCTCTTGACAATTTCTGCAAAATGAACAAAGTGTTCTTTCGCAAAACTTGTCCACTCGCGAAACGATATCGATGTGCCTTCTTCCAATACTTCAAGGCACTAAACTTCCTGAGATTTTCTTGGACAACTTGAGTCTTCAATAAGACTCCTGCACACACTCCTTGCGACAACTTTTCAGTACTTCCAAGTATTGAATCCTTCGACTCTGTGCACTTTCTACGACAACAGTCCTTTCAACAACTCCTTCAGGTTGCAAACTCTAAGACTCTTCTCTGCCTGTGCACACCTTGCATGGATCCTATGCTTAACTTGCACCTCTGCGAGAATGAGAACAGTGTTATCTCTCCTGAGCTTGCAAAGATGAACTCTGACTTTTGTCAACGCACACCTTGCGGACAATTTCACTGCACTCCTTACAGGAAAACTCTTGCTCAAACAGAGAAACAATTGAAACTCATTCCTTACTCTCCCTCTCTTCAGATTTCAGACATTAAATATGAAATCAAACATTCATGCATCAAAGAAAATTCATAGCAGAGGGTAAACAAACATATATCAATCGGCATACACAACACAGAAAGAAAATGGACACCATGAGTCTGAACTAAAAATATTTGTATTAATCCAGAACCTTTGTACATGGGTTTTACTTTACACAACTCTCTGCTTCTACTCTCCTATGCTCTCTTCTCATAATAATCTTACAACTATACAATGAGGGTGTCTATATCCCGTTTCCCTCTGACTCTTAAAACTGTCTAATCTAAGAATTCAAGTCTGCCTACTTACATTCATTAACTTAAATGTCTCTTAGTCCTTCAGACGAGAGCGGGACGCTCAAGGTTTGATTACAATCTACCGGTATGTATTTCCTTCATTATCTCATTTAAGTTTGGTGCATCCAACTTCAAAACGTTTCAAACAATTCATCATGTGCCCAAAATGTGTTGGTGTGTGCCCCACAATCGGTTGTTGTTGGTGATGCTCTTGCATCACCTAACAATGTACACATCAACATAAACATATAAATTAATTAAGTGCATCATCATGATCAACAAGAAAATTGCACATCTAATGGACATTCTTATAATGTACACATCTATCAAGCACATTTAACAAAAATATCTAACATGACCTAACAATATACACATCAACATCAACATATAAATTAAGTACATCAACA
>SNQJ01S0178323.1:18464-38155 GCA_010110895.2 Picea sitchensis | reverse complement strand
ATGCCTACAACAACTAAGTCTTATGCAAGAGTTAGGATTTGATTGAATTTTCTTAGATTAGAGTTAGATGCCTACTCCTGCATATATTTTGCTGGCATCATCACAAGCTTACGAGCATCCCTTGTTGATATTAAATCGTTGAGAATTTATATGACACAAATTTCACTCAACAATTGTCATCAATGGAGACATTACATTCTTGGGAAGGAGACAATCATCCACACTGATCATAAGCCACCATAGTTCATGTAGACACAAGGCAAATTGTAGAATGAATTCCATCAGAAGTGGTCCACGTACTTGCAACAATTCCACCTCAAAATCAAGTATAAAATGAGAAGCACCAACCACGTCGTTGAGTGCCTTAGCAGATCGTCGGTCGTGACACTCACCACGGTGCTAGAATATTACAACCATGAGACCTATGGATGGCCCCAACTCTATGAGACAGACCTAGACTTCACCACCACCTCCAAATGTTGGTCGCAAATGTAGTTGTCGCTAATTTCTATCTTTAGGACGGGTTAATGTGTCATCTAGTCCATATATTTGTTCCATCAAGCAAGCGAGTGAAGCTGATATGGGAATCCCACTACCATCGGTTGGAATAACACTTCAACATTGAAAAGACAATGGAAATACTGTAGAAACATTTCTACTGGCCGAAACTTCAGCAGGAGGTCAACAAGTATATCAGGTCTTTCACTGCCTGCGTGATTTCAAAACCGACCACTAAGAAACAGGGCCTATACACCCCTCTACCTACTCCTGACAGGCCATGGGTATCCATCTCAATGGAATACATGTCGGGCCTCCCATCCATGAAGCGGGGCAATGAATGTGTGTTTTTGGTTGTGGATCAATTTTCTAAGATGGAGATTTTGGTCGCCTGCAAGAAGAGAATCACAACAGAGGCCACTGCCAAGATCTTCTTTGGACGAGTCTGGGTACATTTTGGAATCCCACAAATCATTGTCTCATATCGGGATAGTCATTTTCTCTTCACATTATGTTCAAGCCTATGGTCATTGTTGTACACCAAGATCACCAAATCCACAACTTTCCACCCCCAGACAGATGGCCAAACTGAGGTCGTAAGTCAAATGATCATGCATATCCTGCACATGTATGAATCCAAGAACCCTTGCACATGGGATGAGAGTCTTCCCTATGTTCAACATAGCTACAATTGAGCCCTGCATAGCTCAACCGACCACAACCCATTTCAGGTGGGGTTAGGATTCCAACCATTGGGTCCCATAGATGTTGCACTACCCCTTGTGGTCACCTCGGTCGACTCATGTCTTGCTCCAACTAAAGTTGACAAAGACACATGGTTCATTGAGCGGATCTATCACATCTGCCAACATGTTCAGGATATCCTACAGAATTCCAATGACAAGTACAAGCAACACCATGATCAACATCAAGTGCCACATAAGTTTTAGGTGGGCGAAAAGTTTTGGTTGCACTTACAGAAAGAGAACCTTTCAGGAGCCTATCAGAAGCTTCACCCACTCTGTTATGAGTCGTACACCATCACCAAGGTTGTGGGTGATAATTATTTTGAGCTCAACATTCCTCCTTTCCTTGGCTTGCACCCAGTGTTCAACATGGATATCCTTTGACCGTATTTCCAACCATTATTGGACACCTCAAAGATAACATAACAACTGACACCAACAGAGATCAACCTAGACTGCATACAATAGGAATACAATGATCATATTGTGGACAAATAGATCAAGGTATATCGCCAGCAAAGGATCCATATTTATCGAGTTTTCAAAGCAGGGAAACTCCTGCACCAAGGCAAGTGGCTCACCCAGGGCCAAATTTAGCAAAAATTTCCTCATCTGATGGGGAACTCAAAAAAATGGAGACCATTGCTTCCTAAGGGGGGAGGATTGATCCAGATGGATGTCGATGGGCTCCCACCATTTCCAACTGGCTCATTTTTGCAGTTTTCCAGTTTGACAGTTTTTTCCCTAGTTTTCAGGTCCCTAACTTGCGGGGCCATTTTGAGGCCCTGAACAATGTTTTTTAGGGCTTGCCACAGTCAAAATGGGCTTTGATAAATAACAAAAAAATGTGTATTCCTCGGATAGACCTTTCCATCAGGCTATCGTGCACGTAAAATGAATATTATGCAAAAGTTACGACCTCGGGAAGTTGATGTACTAACTTACCCAAATGGGGCCCACATGACTTTTGGCCCTTCATTTCCTAGGGTTATGTTTTTTTGGATGTATAGGGTTTTTGACATTCATTTTTATTGTAAAAATGCCTTCAAAGCCTCATTGTAATCATCTTCTCGCAAATGAGTGCAGTCGTCACATCTCTTCTCAGAGATAAGCCACCACCATTCTAGCAAGCTTGTTTCCAATAAATTTTACAGTTTCAACTTATTTCCTTATTGAATAGAAATCATTTTTACTATGTATCTGTTATTTTGTGTTAAGCATCTTTTGATAATAATATGTATTCATTTTGTTCCGAAAATATATTCTGGATCAGTATGCTTCTATGAAAAATCTAGAAACCACTCATATAGTTAATTATTGTGTGGGTTTATTTTGTTTCTTGGTTTAGTACCGAGTCGAGATAATGTGTGACCCTATTCTTTCCTGAGATGGTCCATGAGACCTAGGAGTAGTTAATAAGGGCATTATCACATCATTGATCTTCCTTGTATGTTGGGATGATAAAATCTTATAAGTAAATATCATGAGAATCATGCAGACATTCTACCATAAAAGAAGAACTTAATCATTGACTTTGTCTTGAAATCACCCTTGCTTGAATTACACCCCCCTTAATTGTTGTGTGGGTTTTTGGTTTTGTTCTTTGCTTCTACCTAAAGAAATTTAGCTGCCTTGACTTTGAAATAATTTAATTGTTGACTTTGTCTTGAAACCACCCTTGCTTGATTTACACACCCCTTAATTGTTGTCTGGGTTTTTGGTTTTGTTCTTTTCTTCTTCCTAAAGAAAGTTAGCTTCCTTGACTTTGGATCCCCTCTCCTTGACTTGTTTTTTTCTTGTTGATTTTTATGATTTAATAATTAATATTTTATGTTATAAAATATTATTTGTTTAAATGATTTAATTATTTAATTGAGTGGTTGTGAACCCCCTAGGATAGTTCATCTTGGTGTATTAAGCCACCGTGGGATTACCTCTCTAACCTCTTGTTGTCGTTGACCCCTAAGGGTATTTTCCATCATGTCGTAGATATCTTTGTTGAATTTTCACTATTCTAGGCTCAAGCATGAGGTTTATTTCAATTTTAGCATTTACTTGAACCATAAACAAATGCAACTACACCATTAACAATTGTTGCAATAACCAAGATCACAATAAGAAATTACATGCACAAGAACACAAGAAATATCCTAGGAAAACCTTCTCAACAAGGGAAGAAAACCCGACAATCCTTTTCTATATTCTTAAGAGAAAGACCTCCCACACCATAGAACTAGCACACAAAAGGGTGCTCTCCAAAACCAAGAAGCTAGCGCCCAAGAGAGGTGCACACTTCAGCCCTAGAAGATTTACTTGCTGAAATTTCCAAATTACATGTGTCTTGTGTGTTTCCTCGATGGAGAAATCACCTTTATTTATACTTGTCTAGACACATCAAAAGTGGTGTCTATTGGCACAACATGGAAGACCTCAATAACTCAGAATATAATTAATAATTACAATATTAATTATCTTTCACTTTATGGCGGGGCCGACCTATACCCTTTACATCACAATTAGGGTTACAGGTAAATCTTAATCTTAGACAATATAACAAGAGATATCACACACACCAAATAGTGCTCATCCACTAGGGGCATGTCCACCTGTGATCAGCCATAGGGACATCCTACTCAACAAATCTCTATCTCACTGAGTCTCACAGAAGAATAATCTGGAGTATCACATTGTCTCAACTCTCTAGAAAGGGATCTCACACACCCACTAGTGCTCAACCACTAGGGGCACTTCCACCTGTGCTCAACCACAGGGACGTTCCACTCAACAAATATCTATCTCACTGAGTCTCATAGGAGAATCATCTGGGTTATCACATCGTCTTAACTCTCTACACAAAGGAGAACGATACACCCATCACATGGTAACCTTCACCCCTCATAGGGGTACACACATCATTTCATCTCAAACAACACACCCATGTCATGGACAACCTCCCCACATAGGGGCACATGACGTTCCATCTCAGTCTCAAAGAGGAATGACACACCCATCTCATGGGAACACCCAACTCATGGGTTATCTCACAGGCCAACTCACTCAGTCTATGTCCCGGAGGATGTCTCACGAAGCTATAATCATCAACACCCCCTCTCAGCTAGAGAGGCATTCTCCACCAGGCCAAGTTTCTCACAGAAGTACTCAAACTTAGTCTTGGAAATAAGTTTGGTGAATATATCTGCAATCTTCTCAGGTGTAGGAAGGTATTGCACGTGTATTTATTTCCTCTACATCATGTCTCTGATATAATGATATTTTATCTCAATGTGTTTCGATCTATTGTGAAACATAGGGTTCTCAGACAGATTCACACAATTCTGGTTATCACAATGAATAATGGCAAGATCCATCTCAAGATCAAATAAATATGTCAGGACCTTGTGAAGCCACACTCCTTCACAAAATTCCACACTCAATGCTATATACTCTACTTCTGCAGTACTCAAGGCCACATAGCTCTTTTTCCTACTGCACTAGGAAAACATGACAAATCCCAAGGTAAAATAACAACCGAATGTTCTCTTCTGGTCCACTGTGCTCCCTTCCCAATCTGCATCGACATATCCCTGCAAACTGAAGTCTACATTGGAGGCATATCCCATGCCATATCCAACTGCGCCTCGTAGATATCTCAATACATGCTTCACTACTTTTCAGTGAGTCTGTCTCGACTAACTCATGAAATGACTAAGTACATTCACTGCATAGCATAGATCAGGTCTGGTGTTAACCAGATACATCAATGATTCAATCAAATGTCGTTACAAATGTGGATCAATCTCTCCTGAATCAGTAGAAGCATCATTCATTTTCTTCAAATCCATCACCATGAGTGTAGGCATGGATTTGCACTCTGTCATACCGAACTTCTTCAATATCTCCAAACTAAATTTTCCTTGAATCAGGAAAATCTCATCAGTCCTCTGCCATACTTCTAGTGTGAAGAAGTAGTGCATCATACCCATATCCTTCATCTCGAATTCATAATTCAATGCTTGCTTGCATTCAAAAATAAGTCTTTCTGAACTGGTGAGGAATATGTCATCCACATACAGGACCAAGATTAGGAACTCATTAGGAACAATACGATAATATAGGTTTGGATAAAAAACACTCTTGCTGAAGCCCAAACTCATCAAGAATCCATCCATTTTCTCATACCAAGCACGAGGTGCTTGCTTTAGTCCATACAGGGCTTTCTTCAACTTTTACACATGAGATTTCTCGTCGTGTATCACGAATCCTTTTGGCTGCTCAATATAAAGTTCTTCCTCAATATCACCATTGAAAAAGGCTATCTTTACATCCATTTGATGTAGTTTCCAACCCATGGATGTAGCTAGTGCAATGATAATACAGATGAAAGTGTATCGAGCTACTGGAGAAAATGTTTCATCATAGTCAACTCCCTCTACTTGTAAGAATCCTCTAGCTACAAATATCGCTTTGTATTTCTTGACACTTCCATAAGCTGCATGCTTGATCTTATATATCCACTTGGAAGTCACTACATACTTCCCTTCTGGTATTGGAACAATATCCCATACATCATTCTTCAATATGGGTTGATATTCTTCTGTCATGGCATCTTGCCATACCTTCTCACCTATCGCTTCTCCATGATAAGAAGGCTTGGAATCAAAGATGTGGCTCATGGCTGAAAAGTAGCTCGAAAATATCTTCGGTCTCTTCCTCTCTCGAGATGTGCCTTGAGGGGCGGCATGTCCCTATGCCTCCTGTAGAGTTTGTCGAGCCCATGTAGGAATTTTGTGCCCTACTGCAATATCTCTGGGGATATCCACTGGAGCAACTGGATCATCTATAACAACTGGATCAACTGGAATAATGGTTATCTCCCTCTAAATTGTTGAAGGGGGAGAAGGTACTATCTCACTGTCTGGACACATAAAAAATGGTGTCTATTGGCACAACAGGGCCGACCTAAATAAATCATAATATAATTAATAATTACAATATTAATTATATTTCACTTTATGGTGGGGATGACCTATACCCTTTACATCACAATTAGGGTTACAGGTAAATATTTTTCTTAGACAATATAACAACGTATCTCACACAAACCCACTAGTGCTCAACCACTAGGGGAACGCCCACCTTTGATAAGCCACAGGGACGTCCTACTCAACATATCTCTATCTCATTGAGTCTCATAGGAGAATCATCTGGAGTATCACATCGTCTCAACTCTCTAGCAAGGGATCTCACACACCCACTAGTTCTCAACCACTAGGGGCATGTCCACCTATGCTCAACCACAAAGATGTTATACTCAACATATATCTATCTATCTGAGTCTCACAGGAGAATCATTTGGAGTATCACATCATCTCAACTCTCTACATAGAGGAGAACGATACACCCATAACATGGTAACCTTCACCCCTCACAGGGGTACACACATCGTTTCATCTCAAAATGACACACCCATCTCATGGGAATCCTCCCCACACAGGGGCACACAATGTTCCATATCAGTCTTAGAGAGGAATGACACACCCATCTCATGGAATCTCTCACAAGATGACTCACTCAGTCCGTGTCCTGGAGGATGTCTCACGGAGTTGTAATCATCAACACTCTTCTTGGTTGTTGATTGGGGATTTTGGTTCTCCTTGCTGGTGTCGCCCTCCTCATTTTTTTGCTAGTGTCACCCTCCTCATATCCTTTCTAATTCCACCCTATGTATGGTGTCGTTGTCCTCTTCTATTGTTGGTGCCACCTATGTATGATGCTGATTAGTATTTTGATATTTTACCCTAAATGTTCTTCTTGGCAATTTGTTCCAAGTGTCATGATGAGATCTGCACTGAGGGTTTGATCAATGATCCATTTAATCTTTTTCTGAGCATATATCTAAGAGGATAGAAACAACATATCATGTAATATTGTTTCTTGTTTTAGTTTTAAGTAAATGTTTTATGAGTGATTTTTTTTAGGCTACTAGATTATGGATCAAAAGTTTTAATGTCTTGTTGATTGTAACATAAAAGTAGCTAATGTTTAGAAATTAAAAGAAATATTTCTTTTTTAGTTAGCTATATTTGTTTCCCTTAAAATTTAACATGTTACACATAGATTATCTTAAAAGTTACCTTCTACGATTTACATAGATATAGATTATCTTATACATGTTACATTTTTTTTTTTTATATTTAAATATTTTCATGTTCATTATATATAGCATCATAGTAAAAAATATAGTTGTTCTAGTTTTTTCAATATATGTCTTTGATTCTTTGAAGTTGTTATAAATGCTTAAATGCTTGTTTATAAATTTAATATTTCCATTTAATGTTTCTATAACTTATGAACTTTCATATTCATAATTTTTGAAAGGATAGATATTGAGACGAGATGTCGAGACAAGAGTATCCAAAAATTCCTCGCAAACGTTGCAGGCTATCCCATGAAGGAAGAAGAGGAACCCCTTCTTCGACTGAGACTCTGAGTGACCAACGGAAATATAGTCAGAGGAGGAGATTATCAAATGAATATGTGAATAGATCATCTCGAGAATGTGCTCAAAATAGTGCTATGGATGGAACTTTCTTAGATAGGTTGCACATTATTACTCCAACACCAGAGAATGTAGGGTATACATCACGACAAGAAAAAATGTTTGGTAATTTTTATTTTATTTTGTATTTTCGTGTATTTACGTTTATGTTTAATATATATATATATATATATATATATGTTTTTATTTTATTTTTATTTTTTATGTTAAATTATGTTGTTGTTAAATGTTATAATTATTTTCAAATGTGTATGTGTAGACAATGAGTTTAATGCGAGGGAAGATAATGAAAGAGAGAGTGGGTATCATGAAGATTCCAATGTTGGTGAAGAGGGTGAAGGTGGATTTAGGAGGTGTTATCCATAGACATAATATTACACGCTTACGTCCACCTATCCCTCAGATGTTGGTGATAGCTTCCTTGGGAAGGGATTACTGAATCAATGACCCTCGAGCGATGCTCAAGTGTTAAAATTAGGTTGGAAAATGATTTCAGGAGCTTGGATCTCCCTCAGGAGAGTAAGCAAAGCTTGGAGATTGTTTTGAATTCATTACAAAACTTTATGGATGCATATCAAAAGATGAGGCCAATGACTGATAGTTTTATCGATTTGATGAGGAGACAAAAGCTAGAGGTGATGGGCCCTGATAATTGGGACATAGTAAAATGTAGAGTTTCAAAAGAAAATGCAATTTCTATGTTCAATTTCAAAGTGGGTTCAAAGTGAAAGATGTTGAAGTTGCAATATTTTAAGCACCCCAACATAGAAAAACATCTTTATAATAGATTTTTGGTAGCCTATGGGA
The DNA here is from genome assembly GCA_010110895.2 of Picea sitchensis. Taxonomy (NCBI): domain Eukaryota; kingdom Viridiplantae; phylum Streptophyta; class Pinopsida; order Pinales; family Pinaceae; genus Picea; species Picea sitchensis. Next base: position 29,545 of record SNQJ01S0178323.1, on the reverse strand, counting down.
AGCTTTCGTGGAATGATGAGGTTCCACTTTACTTTGCTAGACACTTTTATCACGAGTTTTTCATGGACATGCACCCTCATTATACCAGCCTACCATCCAATTATTATGGGGCTGGTAAAGGATGAACATATGGTCGGAAAGGGGCATATCAAAATTCGACATTGCAGAGGCCTCCATGACCTTTAGTATATCGTCCAATTTTGGCTCTTTAACCTACCAGACAACTTTGTGCTACTGACCCAAGGTTCGTATATTTCAGGGTACCAACAAAGCCTAAAGCTATCGGGCCTTCTCGTGAACTAGAAGGAAACACAACACACAAAATGCACTGCACAGTCTCACCTGAGATAGATTTTTGGGGTGGCTGTAAGACTCAGGTGTTTACAACCTAGGATTGAGTAGGATATAGAGGGTCTGCATTGTAAGCCACTACTTATTAATTGTATTACAAATTACTATTATTTGACCTTCGGAATTAAACAATGCAACATAAATGAACTAAACAGAATAATAACTCATTCATTCATCGCGTTTAGCATTTAACTAACAAAAGTAAACAAAGATACACATATATTCATCACATCACAGGTATTACCATGGCTCACCCCCTCCCGGGGCTACGTCCATAAAGAGTTGGCTCTTGGCTCTCTTATTATTATAGTTTTGCAATTCTCGTGCCTCACGCTTACAATTCTTCTTAGATGGGCAAGATCTCTATGAGGCGAACTAGATCGCACCAGGATCCTCAGCCTGCATTCTGATCCTCAAGATCTACCTCCCGCTTAGCTCTCTCATTACAAGTAATCTCTTATCAACGTATTACATAAAATGGAAGCTCAACCCTTGCAAAATATCTAAACTTCTGAATCTATGAACTCTCCAATCCTCAAACTCTTGAACCAACCTCTATTTGATACCTACTTTCCTATATTTATATCTAACGGGCTCTTCAGCCGTTTCCACAAGAAATTTTATCAAAAAACCTAACTCTTTTGTCGTTAGGTCTTCCTTCTCTGCATGCGTTCGCTGCTTCCTTCCAGTTGTCGCTTCCTTCTTGCATTCGCACATGCTGTGCTTCTTGCTAGTTGTTGCTTTCCTCCTGCACACTTTCCTTCCCATGATTGCTCTTCTAGCTATCATTCTTCTTCGTGCACGCTTTCTTTCCCATTTTAGCCTGCTACCAACAGGACCCCAAAACTGACATGTGACTTGTCCTGAGTCACCTAATATTTCTGAGCTGCGTCGATCTCTTCAGTGATCATTTGAAACATTTCCCTTAGCTCTACTGCTGTTGTCAGTGCTTGGATGGTCTTCAACTTAATGGTTTCCACAACCTGAACGACCACTTCGTCGCTGAGTAGTCCTGCGCATTCTCCCTGGGTCTCCGCCATCTGTTCTCTATCCGCTTCTACCTATGCGAGTACTTTTTCTACCCATTCCTGTAATGGTTCTATTTGAGCCTACGGCTCCTGTTTCTATGTCTGCACAATGATGAGTTATGTGTGCATCTTCTTCAATTCTTGCATCCCCTTTACGCGTTCTGGGATCAATATGATTTTTTGCTTCTGTTTGAGTTCTTGGATCGCTGCATTGATCCTTTACTCTTTGTTGTCCCAACGTTTAACCTGTGGATCCTCCTCCAGTCTTGTCCAAAGTTACACCGCTTTGTCGAGCAAGTCAATTGATGTGCTAACCTATTTCTCCATTTCCTGTATTTACGTTGTTGTTGCCTACCTCCATTGCTCCTTTACTGCTGGTGGAGTCATTGGTGTTAGTTGTTCTCAGAGATCCCCGATATCCTTCTGGTATTGCGTAATTGCCTGCACAATCTGGTTGATCTTTTCTGTGGTTGGGAGTTCATTTCCCTCCACGGTGTTTGGAAGTGTCCCAAAAAGTTCTCTCACTCTGCGTTCCAACTCATTCCTGTGTTCCATCTCCTTCTGAGTTTTTGACTTGGCCTGCCTGTACTCTTTTTCCAACGCTTCCCGCTGCCTTGTTGTTTTCTGTAGCTTGACTAAGTTCTTATGTGCCTGAGACTACATCTCGTGGTCGACGCTAACCTGTAATTTGTATAAATCCCTTAAAGGCATCCTTGTCAAGACCAACTGAATGTGGTCCAAATCCTTCAGTGGTGTCTGTCCCACTATTTCATCCATTCACAGGATGTTTGGTCTTATGTGGACTGTTGCGGTTGCGTGTGGCATTGGGCGAGATGGGTCTCGTTCTGCGATCTCCACTCTTTCGTTGATTTGTGTTGTCGACTTCTCTATGCCTCTGCTGCTACTTATGCTCTAGGCTTCTCCAAGTGTCTTGAGGAGCTGCCTTATTTATGCCAGCTCTTTCTGTAGCTTATCCATGTGATGTGCTGCGTGGTCGAAGTCTCCTTCCAGACAATCCTATACCATTCTGGAGATCATTTCTCCATCATCCTCCATGATCGTCAGATCTGGTGACGCTCATTGTGCCTTTGATTTCTTGTGCACACCTGCGGCCTGTTCAACTGGTCTCTTATTTCCCCCGGGCTCCTGTGCGGTGGGGTTTGGGGTGGTCTCCTGCGTTCCCTTGGTTTGCTTTGGTTGTTTCTTGGTCTCTTTATTCCCCTTCTAGGTTCCTGTCTGCTCCAACCCTTCTCTTGCTGGAGGTGGTCTGTTTTGGCCCGTCCTTGGTTTCTTGGGCACTGGTTTTTGCGGAGACTGTGTTTCTACCTGCATTGCCTCTCATTTTGCGGGTCCTTCCAGTACTTCCTAGGGAATGGATGGGATCTTCCATTCAGCAGGCCATTCACTGATGACCATGTCTATATCCCCTTTTGTGATGCAGTAGCGCATCGGTAGACACTGATTTTCGGGATCCTGCCTTGGTTGTATCCACATGGCTTGCCTTGTTGCCCAAAAGTTAGCGATGTTCCCATATCGTGTGAAAACTTCTGGTGTTATTATCCATGACCGGTTAATGGATTCCTTCATATCCCGTAGGTATGCTTTAAAGATGATTCCATTTTCCCTCTTCTATCTGGTCTGTGGCCCTGATCTCAGTATTCGATATCTTGCTCCCTCGGGCTATGGTCTTGTAGAAAAGAATACATATTCTGGTTCCCGCCATCCCATGAAGGCTATAAAGGTTATTAGCCATGAGTAATGAAATTCAGTGCCAAGTTCCTATGTGTCCCTGCAGTCCATTTGGAATAAGTTTAATAGATAAGGCACCCATCTCACGAAGGTGCCTTCTATGCACTGAGCTGCAACTGTGATGACTCCTGCTGGTACTTAATCTTTGCGGCATTTCCTTAGCATAGTACATGCTAAGATATTTGTACCCAATTGTGTTGCTGGGTTGTTGATCCGTTTGATTATAATGCCTCTTGTTCCCCTCGCTATGTCATATTTATTCTTCATTTCCTCTGCTAGCGCTTTTTCCTTGGATTTATCATCCAGAATCAGTGCGAGATCCATACCCCGACTGGGTAGTCCTGTTATCTGGGAGATAAGGTCCACTGTTATGGGGATGGGTCTGTCCATCCATATATCCCATCCATGTGTAGCTGCTAACAACTGCTTTATGCATGCAGTTGGGTACTGGCCTTTGCCAAAGTGTGGGAGTTATAATAGTCCTAAAATGCTAGTTTGGTCCAGTCCAACTGCCCATTGATGCGGCTGACTGAGTGTTTCTCCAAGTTGGTTGATCACTATGTTCTGCATGAACACTTTGGGTGCAAGTTATGGGTACTTAGTTTTGTCTGAGAAATCATGGTTAGAATACTTGAGCTTCCCAATGTGACCTAGTAGTTGCGGTTCTACCTGTAATCCCTCTGGTATGCATGGTAGTACAATTTCTGCTGCGGTTTATTACGAGGTGAGCTCAATATCAGAATTTTTTCGTCCTGCTGTGGTGCTTGGTACGAAGTTCCAACAATTCCCACTTGCTTTCCTATAAGCCATTCTGGCCAACCTGAGGTATTTCCCGCAGTCTCTTATGTCTGTTGATCAAGGCTGGGTACCTGCAGCTCGTCGGATTTCCCTTCTGACCCTCAATTCTGTGTCGTGCCATTACCTTTCGTGGTTGGTTTGGGGCTTTCTGGTAGAACTTCCTGTTGAGGTTCCACTTCTTCATTCAGAGGTTCCCGCGGTTCTGCTCACGTATCCTCTTTCGGTTCCTCTAGTTGTGGTCGTTTAATCTCTTCCAGTATCGGTGTAGGACTCACTGGTGGTGTCTTTGGGGATGGGATCTCATCGATATCGATGATCTCTGGTTGTTGCTACTCATTTTCTTCCAACGGTCCTCGTGACCTAGTTTGAACTCTGGTCGGCCTGGCGGTCAAGCTTGGTTTAGCTGACTTCGGTGGTGCCATAGTGGTGAGTGTCGAGCATCTGTTGTCTGTAGAGGCCTGCGATCTTTCTCTATTCGTTCGAGCTGCTATGGCTATCTCTGTGTTCTTCTTTCGTGAATAGACAAGTTGCTTCCATGCTCGCATGTTGTATGGGCTTGTCCTGAAGCTTATCGAAGACGCTTCCTCCATGATGCGATTGATGCACCATATCTATGGATTCAATGCATGTGCGACAATTTTGTACTTTCCATTATGATTCTCTGGTCATTTCCAGTTGGTTTGTTTAATGTGACGTTCCATCAGTCCTTGCCGTGCCTTAATTTCACTTTGTGTTGTCATGTCATCCTGCTTTTCCCGACTTTCTGTTTCCCACTCGTTTGTCTTAGGCGTGTGACCATTACTCTAGCCTTTACTGCATTCGTGTGTCGAGCAACTTTTTTTTTTTTTACTGCGCGGTGGGTGGCCGACTGTATTTGTACAGCTTCAGTCGGCTCCCGTTGATCATTCCTCGGAGGTCTGTACCTACTAGATATATAAACTATACAACTCCACCTTTTGTTACCGTTTTTACCTTGTATGGTCCTAGCCAATGCATTCTCAGCTTTCCTGGGTGCTGAAACGATTTGTTGTCCTAGAGAAATACTATATCGCCTCCCCTAAAAGTCTTCTTCTTAATGTGTCGATCATGCCATGCTTTGTCTCTAGCCTTCTGCACTTGTTGATGGAATCCTGCCAGGATTCGGTCTTCCTCCATTGCTAATAGTTGATGCAACATTTCTTGTATCACGTCGCATTTTGTGATTTGTGTGATAGCGGCTATGCGTAAGCTAGGTATTAAAAATTCCAATGGTACTACTGCTTCTTGGCCGTAGACGAGTTTGAATGGGGTGTGGCCTATGAACTTCTTGCATGTCATCCTATATTCCCATAATAATGCTGGTAACTCAAGGTCCCAGTCGTCTCTATTGACATTATAGATCTTTGTCAATGCATTATCTAGCACTTTGTTGAAGGCTTCTACTGTTCCATTTTCCCGTGGGTGATACAGTGCGATTTTCTGGTGGTGAACTTCAAATTATTTGAGCATCGCGCAGATGGTGCTTTTTATGAAATGCGTGGCTTGATCACTCATCAGAACTCTTGGGTACCCAAACCTAGTGATTACTTGTTCGAATAAAAAGTGTACAATGATCTCTGCGCTATAGTCCTTTACTGGTGCGGCTTCCACCCATCTTGTTAGGTATTCTGTTGCAGTGATGATGTATCTTGCCCCTGTTCTTCTTGCTGGTGGGTTAATAGGTCCCACAAAGTCTATTGCCCATTTATCAAATGCTTGTAGTGTCACTTGCGGTCGTAACGACATCTTATCCCTTCTATTGTGTTTGCCTACCCTTTGACAGACATCGCATACCTGACAATATTCTTTCGAATCCCTATGGATCATTGACCACCATAGTCCTGCACGGAGTACCTTCTGCACAATAGATTTTACTGCATAATTTCCTTCTGCCAATCCCTTGTGGGATTCTAATAGAATCCTTGGTCATTCGTGCTCAAGCACGTACCTTCGTAAAATGTTGTCTGCACCCATTTTATATAGATTTCCTGTGATCATTTGATAGTCGGCTACACGAACTACCAGGTTCTTCTTCTGCGTGGTGGTATACTCTTGCGGTGTGGTACCTGTGCTCAAATACTGGATGATCTCTGCGAAGTAGTCATCAACAATTTGTACCGAGAATAGATATACATCCATAAAGTTGTTTTCTAATATTGGGGGTTCTTCTCCATTTGTGACCTCTGATAGGTGGTCAGGGCCTACATTTAGTTTTCCTGGTTTGACGATTACTTCGAAGTCAAATTCCTGGAATAACAATAACCATCAGCAGATTCTCCCCCCCAACAATGGCTTGTTGACTAGGTATTTTAGGGCTGAGTGATCTGTAAACATATTAAAATGTTTTCCCAGTAAGTAGTGTCTAAACTTCTGAAGTGCGTAAACCATGGCTAGGCCTTCTCTTTTCCTTGTGTTATAGTTCTGTTCTGACTCAGATAGTTTTTTTCTTGCAAATCCTATCGGGTGATCCAAATCTCCTGCTCCTGGCTGTGCTAAGATAGATCCCAGTGCTATCGCTGATGCATCTACATGCACATGGAATGCCTTTCCCCAGTCTGCAAATACTAACATCGATGTAGTGACCATATTTTCCTTCAGGGTATCCAAACCGTGTTGACACTTGTCATTCCATTGGTACTTTGACTCCTTCCTTAGTAGTTTTTCCATCGGTACTGTGATCTACACATATCCTTTGATAAATTTCCGATAGTATCTTGTGTGTCCTAACGCCACTCGTATCTAATAGACTGTTTTCAACGCTGGTAAATTGACGATGACGACGACCTTTGCCGGATCGACTAATAATCCTTGTTTGCATACTATATGGCCCAATAGTATTCCAAACAGTGTTCCAAATATGCATTTCTTTATGGTCAGTGATATCTGACACTGTCTGCATCGCTCTAGCATCAAGTGTAAGACTTCTACATGGTCTTTCAAAGCCTATAGACTGTCCAGTCATTCAAATATACTTCGAGAAACTGGTGGATGAATTCTTTGAAAGTTATGATAACCACTCTGGAGAATATTGTTGGTGCATTCTTCAATCCAAAGGGAATGACTGTATATTGGTAATATCCCCATTCCGTCACGAATGTGGTCTTGTATCTATCCTCCCGTGCTATCTTAATCTGATGGTAACCTGACAATCTGTCGGTGAATGAGTATTCTTCGTGTCCCCCCACATTCTCTATCACTTCATCCGTGAATGGTGTAGGGAATGGGCCGTGTAGGAATGCATCGTTCAACTTCCTCAAGTCGACACATATCCTGATCCCTCTTCCTTGTTTCTTATCCTGTACAACCATCGGGCTTATCCACTCTGATTCCTCGACAAGTTCGATTATGTCGATTTCGATCATTCGATCAATCTCCTCTTTAACTTTCTGTTTATATATAGGGTTCAGTCTATATGGTCATTGTCTAATCAACATTGCTTCGGGTCTGAGAGGTATTTTCATTTCTCCTAGTTCACTTGCTATACCTTTCATCTATGTAAATGTTGTAGGAAATAAGTCGTTGTATTCGCGCAACAATTCTATAATACTTTCTACTGTTGATTCATCCCAGTAGTCTCCAATGCTGGCCATTTTGGGATGTTCCGTTGTACCAATGTTCACTTTATTTACCTTGATTGGCATGGAAATAACTTCAGATTCTATTTGTGGTCCCTTCATGTCTCTCTCTCCCTTTGCTTCTGCAATATGAATGTCATGTGGGTTCTCTTCATCAGATATGTCCTCCTATACCTGGTAACATGACAATAGTTCCTTGACTACCTGTTTATTTCGTTGTTTCTCTTTGGTAATGAGTTCTACTTCTGGCTCCTCAATGAATATGACTCCTTTGATTCGTTTTAGAGCTCCATCTATGTTGGGGTTCTCATGAGTGGTGGTAAAGTTTTGCTGCAATGTTTCCCATGTTGTAGTTCCTTTGCACAGTTCCTGATCTATATACCAATTCACTGGTATGCCTTCTAATGTATGAATAAAGTGGTGAGGCCATTCCTCAGGTCATGTCAATTTCCACCGCGTTTCGCACTCCCTCACATGTTTTGCTGGTGTTCTAAATCCTTCGTATCTTTGTTGTTTGTTGTTTTTCTGTGCTGCGCCGAACCTTATTCGCAATAGCCTTTTACATTGGTACTAGTTTGTGATGGTTTCATTATGTGCACCCCACCATCTGGTGGGTGTGGCCTTGAGTGCTAAGTCTAGTGCTAGTAGCCTATGGTTCTCTAATACTTCATCTTCATATTGTGTCAATAATATTTCCAAATCATTAAGTCCATGGAAACTGGGTGGTTCTGCAATTGCTATGGCTATCCATCGCACTGCGCGGTCTATTCTTTCACATCTTATCGTGGTTTTCTAACCCGATGCCTGAATCCATAGTGCATGAAGTAATACTGCGCCAACTGAGTACCCCATCTGCAGTTGGGTTTACATAATCCTCCTCGCACGCAATTGTCCTGTATAACTGGCCGATTTCCTCTAAGTCTAGGTAAGTGGGTTCTACGAACCTTTCCCCTTTTGATGGATCTAGTGGTGCTATAACCCTGTAATCTCTGGATTGAAATGTCATTTTTCTTGTCTTCAAAATTAATTATGGTCTGGTTGTCAAATGCCAAGTCCAGTATGAGTAGTGTCGGGTATGGTGTTGTTCCATCTACTATTTTTATGACTTCAAAATCTGCTTTGGTGCATACACCATCAAGATCTACCGTTACTCCCTTCAGCCTCCTGATTGGTAGAACTCTATGCTGGTTCGCTAGTTTTAGTTGGACATTCGAATATCCCAAGGTTGGTTCTCCCATGCATTACCAGGTTTTATTGGGTAGTACATTTACTTCGGATCCTAGGTCCAGTATGATATCTCCCATATTGAAATCCCCAATGTTGGCATTCAATCCGAATTCCCTACTTGTTCTTCTCCTTGTGTGTAGGTGATTGACAATTTTTGGTTCTAGCTTTTGTTCTGTCTCGTTGCTACATTTTTCTAAGATGTTTTGCAATATTTTCACAAATGAAGGATCACTTAATATTTTGATGCATGACTGCAAAAAGTCTTGGATAGTACTTACTTGTCCCTTAAGTGACAGTCCTTTGGTATGATCCAGTGATGGAGGCATTTTGTATTCTGGGGCTTCATGGGTTGGTTGTGTAGTGGAAGTCGACGTTGTGTCCTTCTTCTGAAATTCCTGTCTGGCTTCCTTAAAAGTCTCCTTTTCTTTGGAGGCATCAAACTGCTTCCTTGGTTTGGTGTTCTTCCTTACCCACTAGTTTTGTGTAGGTTCTTGTCGAGCTGTGTCGTTTCCTGTCTTCGTTACTTCTTGGGTGACTATGTTGATATTTTTTCCATCCTCCCTTGCTTAAGCCGAAATCCATTGAACATTCTAATTGTTTTGGTTCCCTTTTTCCTGGATTTTTACTAACAATGTCAGACATTCCTCTATCTCATTATCCGATGCACAACAATACATACAAGTTACTCGCGACAGTGGGAATTCCCTTGCATAATGTCCTGGTTGCTGACAATTGTGACATGTGACTGGTCCTCTACCACATCCGAAGCCTCCTCTAGCTCGTCCACCTCCTCGATAGCCTGCTCTGTCCCCGCTCTGCATGTTATATGGTGGTTCCTGGTTGTACTATGCGGTATTGTACTAGGGTTGCGTCGGTTTGTACTGTGGTTGTGTATTGGTTTATGGTTGTTGCGTAGTGGTGTACTGCTGTTGTACAATATTGTATGGAGCCAGGGCTTGATTGAACTGGGGTGCTGCTTTCCCAGTCATCATTTCGGCCTTTACCCTGTAGGTGTCCGATGTTCTTTCCTAAATCAACTCCATAGTTCTGCAATCTTTGTCGTCGTGGCCTACAGACTTACAAAAAGTGCAATAAGAATTCTTGGGAACTGTCTAGTACTTCTGCATCATCATGCAATGATAAGGGTCGTGACCCGATTTCTTGCATATTTCGCACCATAGTCCTCCCTGTGGGAGTGGGTTTGGCATGCCTGTTGCCATATACTGCGTGAATGTTGGACATTTGTTCTTGTGGTGTCCTTCTGTCCTACATGTGGTGCACCAAAAAACTTCTTGCTTTTCCTTATTCTTGTTCTGATTTAACTAAAATGTGAGGTTATTCAAATCCTCCTTCAATTATTCAATGGTCGGGTCCATCTGTTGGTACTGGTTCTCTTCCAGCTGCAAGGTTGCTTGTACCTCCTTAGCCTACGTCTGAATATTTTGTTGTCGTAAGGGGTATTTTAAATGTGGGAGTAGTGAGTTGACAAACAGATGCCAGTGCTGCATCTTGGTCATAAGGTATTTTAACTTTCCCTTCAATCTCTTAAATATTTGGTCAATCTCCCATATAGTCTCTCCTAGCTTCTGTCGAATCTCAATCATTTCATTCATGTACTGGTCCTCTGAGATCAACTTTTGGGACTCGTGATCGCTAGCTACGCAAGTTTGGTATCTTCATCCGTGATCTGTTTTGCTTCCTAGATCTTAGCACAAATGAACAAATGCTTCTCTGGGTCTTCTGCTAATTCTCCTCAGAACTCTGGTAATATGATCATGGGGTCATGTCCTGCCATTCTAAAGACTGAATTTCTATCTCCATCGCGCGGTGTATATACTTGACTCGTACTGCCTGAACTGGCTCCTCCAGTTGTTTCTCAGGTAGTAGATGTTCTTCTGGCTATCAGACTTCCTCCAAACTTTGATTGTCTAAACGATGATGTTCTCTTTGGTGTATTAGTCGCACATGGGTTTATGGGTTCCACATTGACATTAATATAGAAAGGATGGCTATCTTCTCCTCCTGTTCTTGGGCCTCTTTTTTTCCTCTCATAGGTTGTGCACAGTATTTCTTCAATCTGTTCCATAGCCTGAAGATCCTCTGCCTCTACCTCTTCTTCATCGTCTGCCAAGCCCTCCCTCATGGCTATGGATATCTTCTTGGTATTCACCTTATATTGGTAGGGTTCTCCGCTACGTGTCATTCCAGGTGATGCCAAGATCCACTTAAGTTGGTCGTCATCTAACAAGATTGGGTCCAAAAATTCCTCCTCCTTCTTTCCTTTGTCCTCTCCTTCGGTTGTTTATCCTCCCCTCTGTCAGTGCTTCCCCCCTTC
>SNQJ01S0178323.1:1823-18454 GCA_010110895.2 Picea sitchensis | reverse complement strand
AAAAATGTTTTGTTTCATTTTATTTATAAACATCATTTTATAAACATAATTATACTATGTCAAGTACAACTTATAGTTTCAATTTTGCTTGATTTGCAAATATGGTTGAATAGTCAAACATATCATCAAATTATAGTTTCTACCACATATAATTTCAATTTTGTTTGACTTGCAAATATGGTTGAAAATAGTCTTGAACAAATCATCAAATTATAGTTTNCAATTTATTGTTTCATCTTTGATTTCTCTTATATTTTTTATGATGGTGGAATATATTGTTTATTGTTCGTTTATAAATAGTCAATAGCTTATAGTTTCAGTTTTTATGATGGTGAAATGATAATTTTTGTTTTATGGTTAGCTTATAATTTCAATTTTTATGATCTTGTAAAATGTTAATTTATGTTTTATGATATTGTGTTGAAATTAAAAATGTTTTGTTTCATTTTATTTATAAACATCATTTTATAAACATAATTGTACTATGTCAAGTACAACTTATAATTTCAATTTTGCTTGATTTGCAAATATGGTTGAATAGTCAAACATATCATCAAATTATAGTTTCTACCACATATAATTTCAATTTTGTTTGACTTGCAAATATGGTTGAAAATAGTCTTGAACAAATCATCAAATTATAGTTTTTACAACTTATAATTTCAATTTTGTTTGATTTTCAAATATGGTTGAAAATAGTCAAACAAATCATCAAATTATAGTTTCCCACATTGGAGCCCCTTACCCCAAACAACACTCTGAGATGAGGGTTGAGGACTAGAGGGTTTCTCAAGTTAGGTTTCAGAATTCTCAATTGCCTCCTATTAATAATATTAGAATGGAAAAAACAACAAACAATATTGTATATTAAAAATATATGAGAGCTTCTTATGAGAGTGAAAACATAAAAAGAAATTCCGAGTCCATGGTGATGAAAAATTAGTATTAGATTACCAAGGTAAAATCCAATTTTCATTGGGTGATATGGATTTTATTCCATTCCATTCAAGTGATAATCAATTGACTTAAACAATGCTTTTCTAAATTTAAGCATATTGATCATCGCATCAATCTAGGCCCCTCCTTTATTTTGATAGGGCGTAGACTCCTATCAGTCCAAAATTTAGTAAAAAATCTGAACTCAAAATTGAAAATTCACAATGAAATGACAATTTAGAACTAAACTAGTTATGTTGACCCTTGGTTTCTTTATTGAAAATTCACAATGAAATAACAATCTAGCACTGAACTGGTTATGTTCGTCTTTGGTTTCTTTTCGAGCTTTCAATATATTTATTCAAGAAAATGTGAAATAAAAATATACTTGAAATAAAAATTGAAATAAAAACATGATCTAACCTATTTTAATATGTAAAATTAAAATATACTTTAATATAAGTAAGTGATTTTCATTAAAATTTATATTGATATAAATTGTTTATGTATCGAAAAGGGTAGAAAAGGGTTGATGGATTATCAATCCTCTGCACATTGGAAGTATTCACTAGTGCCATTAATATGACACCTACAATTAATAGAAGTATTCACTAGTGCTATTAATTTTTAATTAGGACATGTTAATCATACACTACCTTGAATTCTCAATATATTCCAAATTCGATTAAAAAAATGAAAATCTAAATGCAACAAACCAAGCCTTAGTAGATGGTGTTATTTTTTATTTTTTGTTATCAGGGCACAAAATCAAATTCTTTTCAAACTTAAGTTTTTTCAATCAAAGTTAATGAAAACTATGTTTAATGTGTAGAATATAAGTAGTGTTAGGTTTATCATACACATTTTTCAAGTAGCTCATAATTTCAATTTTGTTTAGTTTGCTTCAAGATATTGAAATCTAAATGCACATTGTAGCAATTTAATATATCAACACTTTTGGAATCAAAATTCACAATTTTATAATTAAAATTGATATTTTTTAAGATGTCTTTAAATTTTTTAAATAGGATGTTAATCATACACTACCTTGAATTCTCAATATACTCCAAATTCAATTGAAAAAATGAAAATCTAAATGCAACAAACCAAGCCTTAGTAGATGGTGTTATTTTTTATTTTTTGTTATCAGGTCACACAATCAAATTCTTTTTCAACTTAAGTTTTTTCAATCAAACTTAATGAAAGCTATGTTTAATGTGTAGAATATAAGTAGTGTTAGGTTCATCATACACATTTTTCAAGTAGCTCATAATTTCAATTTTGTTTGATTTACTTCAAGATATTGAAATCTAAATGCACACATTGTATCAATTTAATATATCAACACTTTTGGAATCAAATTTCACAATTTCATAATTAAAATTGATACTTTTTAGGATGCCTTTAAATTTTTTAAGTAGGATGTTAATCATACACTACCTTGAATTCTCAATATACTCCAAATTCAATTAAAAAAATGAAAATCTAAATGCAGCAAACCAAGCCTTAGTAGATGGTATGTTATTTTTTATTTTAGAATGATATTATTCCTAGAGATATCAATAGAGAGGTGGATGATTTTATGAAAGGTACTACATTTAGTGAAAGTTTTTCTAAGCCATCAATAGTCCCTTAAAATGACATGGAAATGGGTCCTAGTTTTGATATGAAGTTATCCTATTCATATGAAGCATTTCAATCATTGCAAATAATGAACACAAATCCTTTATGTAGTAAATTGGTTATGCATTAAAGGATTTGTGTATACGATGGATAATTTGTAGGATTAGTATAATCACCCAAAGTATAGGTCATCTTAGGTTCCCTATACAATCTATATGTTCTTCCCTCAAATTGTAAATAAGGCTCGGTAAACTTATAATTCATCAAAAATATAACTTTTCTTATTTGAATGGACCATGCAAGTAAACTAAACCAAATGATTCTAGGATCCTAGATATTTATAAATAAGTGTACTTTCAATGCAAAATATAATTTTTGGAATGTACATGTCACTTCCTTAAAGAAATCGTAATGGTATGCCATCTTCAATTATTCGTTCATGATCGACTTTGAACATTTTCCATTTTCTAATTTTTTTTTTTTTGATTGAACTTCTATTAACTTTATGCGCGTTGCACATACCAAATGACTATATTTCCAACTTATGACATCCGACTGGTAGTATTGAAAGTGAACATGAGTATCAGTTTGATGGGTTTCTTGAAAAAAACATCCTTTCAATATGATGGATCATCTTTCATATATAAAATTGTTATCAACAAAATATTCTAATAACCTCATCTTTTGTTCTGTGCATTGCATCAAATAATATTTCACGTTTTCAATGTTGTCTACAGGTGCAACCACAAAAAATACATCTCCTGCAAATAATTCTATATGTTCCAACAAGTAGTTTGTGTTAGATTATCACACAAGTACATCTACAAGTTGTTTAAATATTTAAACATAAAAATTACCTTCTCTAACAAGATCAGAAACTCTATCACCATCAACTGACACTATAGTTTCATTTGATTCCATTTCCTCTGAGCTTGCAAGTGGTATTTTCCCTTTTATTTTAAGTTCGGTATGTCTCCAATATTTAACAATTTCCGCATTGCTCGTTTTCTCAAATCTCCATGGATTCTATTTCCTCTATGCAAACTGAAAAAAGAAAAAAAGAAAAAAAAAAAGAAAAAAGAAGAAGATTCATTTTTTGTATCAAATGCAAACACATTTTGATAGTGTTTTGTTTTAACTGAATGCACTTTTCGTGTCCCATGTATTGTACCAACTTCATATGGGATTTATCTATTTACATCTTGGATTCCAACATACCAAAAAAAACTGTACAAGGCAAGAACTTGTTAACTTGAAATCTACCAAGAAAATGATTGAATATCATATAAATTTGAACATGTGAATAAAAATATCTTGTGTACATGTGTAACATGTATATATACACACTTGTGCACATCTCTTGATGGATTATTTTCATGGCTTAGTGCCAATTTTCACCATTCAACAACTTGATCAACAAATTCAAATCGATTGGCATGAGGGTTCATCTGATACCTTCGAAGTGCTCGTTTTACACATGCCCCTGCATTGTCGTGCTCTTCTTTTCCATGACTAGTCTCAAAAAAATTCCAACAATGTGTAATGTTTAATTTCTTATGAAGACGACACAACCAATAGAATGATCACAGATATTTGAACTGACCCGCACATCCATCTAAGCATATCCAATGTCGATCGAATCCGATCCCACGTTCTTTCAATGAATCATAAAATTTATCAAAACAATGTTGTACATAATGTGTATCGTGTGCTCGATCATCACTTATATAAAAGTGATATTCTTTAATAACATGTCGATTATCTTTGGTGCTTTCTATGTTATAAAGACTCCGTTGAGAATATCTATATAGAACGTGGACAAATATAGTGATTTGATCAGAATGGTAATATTCACTCTGTATTTCTTTTTGTGCAATGAATGTGTAATTCTCTACAAAATCAACTACAGAACAAAATTGTCCCTAGTGGAAACACTTCACGAGATTGTTTGAATTGTAGGTATTTCCATCGATCTCTATGTGAATGCTTGGTGTATTTATAAATTTCTTCCTCAAACTTCTTCAAAAAATCTATCACACGTATTTTATTTACTTTCAAATCAATCATTTTGGAAATAACATTTGAAGAATGTGGAGCCGTGCTGCTAATATATNGATCTCTATGTGAATGCTTGGTGTATTTATAAATTTCTTCCTCAAACTTCTTCAAAAAATCTATCACACGTATTTTATTTACTTTCAAATCAATCATTTTGGAAATAACATTTGAAGAATGTGGAGCCGTGCTGCTAATATATTCATATCTTTTCCAATTGACCGTTATATTAGAAAATGATTGATCATTCATATCAATAGGATACTTTGAGCGAAACCAAATTATATTTCCACCAACACATTTTTTTTGGTAAAATAATTCATCACATTGTCTTTCACATAGAATTTCAGATATAAAAGCACGGAATGTGGAAGGAGGAGGTGAACTTGACCATAAAGTTTTACCAAAATCAAGAAAAGTATTGCAATATAACTCAAATTCCACATGATAACGACAAAAACAAGTGTCATGAACAATGATGGGTCTAACAAACCATAGTCTTTGCTGCACAAATGTATTGATGGAAATTTTAACTTCTTTGTGCTCTTCTTTGAACTTATTGAACAATTCTATTTATGTCATTGGGAATATATTTTTTGGATGTTCTTCATATTTTTTTTGTGCTATTCTTCGTCTCAACACATCCCTTGTATGTGGAGAAACACAATATTCTGTCAACCAACAATTACAAGATGATTCTTTGAAATTTTTTGCAAGTCTATCTTTGTAAGGTTGTCTAGAAATAACTGTCCAATAAACAAGTTCATCATTTGCATCTATCTGCAATTGAAATTTTCTATGTTTGTACAATGTTTTTCTTGACGTTCCCATCTATTTTTCCATGTGTCATGTCAAACAATATTTTATATTGATAGATGAAACAACTCTTGTTTGTATCACTTTACGTGCAACACTGACATCTTTTTTCGATATTTTCCAAAAGATTTTAATACACAATTTATATTGTCAAAGACATTATGTTTCACCTTTGTATCTTTTGTCGACTTTTGAATACTCAATAATGATGTAGCTTTGTTTAAATTTCTTGACTTTATTAGACAGAGTAAAAGTTGAGCTTATACTATCTCTGATTCATCTTTGAAAAAAATATGATACATATTCGTAACACAATATCTTATATAATGATTAACTTCTTTCTTCCCAAATTTGTTAGTATCAACATTTTCTAGTATTTCATCATCAATGTTGATATATTCTTCTACATATTTCAATTTAAAGTTTATATTAAAAAAAAACCCAAACATAAATTCACCAAATTATATATACAAGTGTTTGAATCTTATATTATCTAGAGATTTATGTACATACCAATAGGTGATTCAACTTATGCTTCAATTTCGGTTTCAATGACTTCATTGACGTTATGAGGAAAATCTATTTATGTTTTTTGAAAAACATCAAATCCGAATTACAATCAATTAAATATTTTAAACAATAATTTAAATAAATGATTCTATACTTTTAATATAGACAATATGTGTACATGCATATACTTGGTTGGACTTCTTCTTGTTGAAAATCTCTATTTACATCACCATAGTTTCTTTCTTCAATATTTTCACGTTCGTGTTCCTTTCTCCAATAATTCTCTTTCCTTTGTTCATTATGGCGAGTTTAGTCTCGAGTGCTATCAAATTTTCTCTTGCGCAAAATTTTGTTTCCCATGAGTGTAGTTATTTGTAAAAGTTAAATAAAAAAAATCAACATTTCATAATAGCCTCAGAAAAACTTCATTCTCACAAAAAATATTAAAACATAATTTATCAAGAATTTTATGTTCATCAACGCCTTCACCTTGAAAAAATGTTCAACAACGCCTTCACTTTGAAAAAATGTTCAACAACACCTTCATCTTAAAAAAATGTTCAACAACGCCTTCAATATATAATATTTATTTTTCATTCAAAACATCAACCACCTTGTTCAAAACAATGAAAAAACAAAAAAAAATGATTCAAAGTTTTGCTTAGGTGCTCCACATATGCAAACCATGAAATGAGAGTGTGAATCATGTTAAATTGGTTCGGCCGAAAGCATATTTATAAGATTTGGTGCCAACTGAAACGAAACGATGTGTCCCTTCATTTTTTTTCGACTGATATAATTATCTCACCGATCTTTCGGCCGAAAACATAACGTTCGGCCGAAAAACTAGGAATCCATTTATTTTTTACAGATTTCGTTAGTAAAATATCTTGCGGCCGAAACAAAATACTTTTCAGCCAAAAACCTGTGAATGGGATTATTTGCAAGAACCTAATAATTCCCTCCATCTTCCTTGCACTTTGGAGGTTGCAGACTCCTGCAATTACTCAGATTTTAGATTCGAAATCGATATCAGTATTTGCAAAATTGAATCTACTTTCTATGGATATAATTTGTTTTCATTTTCATTATTTTGATCTAATTTTATTTAATTTTATAAAAAAATCACTGCATAATATTTTCAGGTGACATTATGATTCAATGAAATGAAATATCCATATCTCTAAAAATACACAGTGGAAAATTTAGAAAAATCTATATTCACAATCGTTAAATTGTTCTCTTCAAAAGGGTATTTTTAGATTTTAATTTTAAGTACAAATTAAGATAGATACAAGGTGGGGGAAAACATGTGTTTAAAATCTGCAACTGTTTCAGCTTGGTCAATTTCAAAAAATTATAGAAATTATAACATTCATCTGTTAGATTCAAAATTATAGTCATAAGAAAATAGAGTCTCTTTAGATTTTTGCAGTATATTTAGTTTGTCAAAAAAAAAAGGTTTAATAATAGACACATTGTTGGGGGAAAACATAACTCATTATCATTCCTTTCATTTTTAAGGAACATACTGTGAAACAATTTCCAAATTGACATATCAAATATCAATAAAAATAATTTTAAAAATAGTCAGTAGAAAGCTAACAAAATTCTTCACAAGTTTTGTTTTTACTGTAAAGTGAAATTATAAATAAAAAAAATACTTTTGTATACCAGAAGTTGAAGAACTTGTGAAAATGTAGTTTTTTTCTCTCATAAAACAATCAAAATAGACACCCATCTCCACGATTTCACCCGGAAGGAAAGTACTCTTAGGAGGTTTGGTTTTATGTGCTATATATTCTAGTTGTGTTATAGAGAAGGGGGGTTAGTCGCATGTCTATTAAGTGGTTGGATCTTTTGAACACTGCTCAGACCTCTGTTTGAATGGGTAAGATGTAGTTTGGGTATAGTGGAGCTTGTGGGAGGCACTGAACCTACTATCGTGGTTTTGTTTGGAAGAAATTCATTGTTGGATGATACACTACCAAAACCAAAGTGGGTAGATTTATTTCACACTAGAGCTCTACGAGGAGGGGTTTCATGTGTTAGAGGCCTCTCCACCACATGATACCATGTAGTTTATTGGACAATGTATAATCATTGCATTGATCCTTATGCAAAGTATCTTGTAGGGTTAAGCCCAAGTGAGTGACCCACTAATTATTCCCATTGAGTTATGGCCCTGCATAGGGGCATCACCTGTTTCATGGTGTCTACATTGGTTGGGAGGAAAGATGTCCTTAGGTTGTAATTTCCCCATGGTTATTGTGGACTTGAAAACTGGTTTGCACCAATGGGTTGGATATCATCAATGCAAATCGAACACATATAATTTATTTATGTTTCTGGTTGTTTCCATTGCTTGATGTAGAATATTTGTTTTAATAGTTGTAAAAAAAAGAATTATGCATGTCAAGGTTTTATGCTACATTTAGAAAGGGAAATCTTTGAGAAACAACCCCATGTCAAACTTTCTATGTTGAGGCTATTACAAGTGGTATATGGGCCTCAAGTTCTCGGAAACTGGGTGCCTTCAGAGTAGTTGAAGGAATTAATTTCGAATAATTTGTTACAATGAATGGAGAACTTGCGAAACTTGAGAAAATTGAGTACTTAGGGGAATTTCTTAGAAAATAGTATTCAATGATAATTGTTTACTAATTGTTTAAATGTTTATTGTTTTCATTTATTTGCTTGTCTATGAGAAGTTTTTATTATTTTTAGATAGTAGGATTGGGTATCTTTTTCCCTTGCTAATCAATCCGGCTTGTAATCTCTTTGTAGCATAAATTATTGTTCTAGTGCAACAAAAGTAGTTTCCATTTTTATTTTCTTTACTCATCATTTTTGTTTTTAATTAGTGAACGAAGAAAATAGTATTGTAAATGTTACAGTTAATATGTATAAAAAATTCTTTCTTACCTAAGAAAAATTCATTCTTTGTTGAGTATTGAGAATTCTTTCAAAATATTTCTTGCCAAGATATTGAGTTAGCTTTTAGGACTAATTTATGTTGTAGTGTAGGTTGCTTCCAAATTTTATTCCAAGTTCAATTTATAGTATATTATTGTAGATTGCATCTAAGTATAATTAAAAGAAAGCTAGAATCAATATTGAATATTTAGAAGATAAGAAATATGACAACTAGATGTATAAGTATAAATCTATTTCCCGAGTATGAAATTACACAAAATAGTTAACTAGGGTAGGATAGTTGTTCTTAAATTTAATTAATGAAATTAACTTAAAAATGTACTTAACAAATTGTCATTGTCAGGATATTTATATGTCTAAATCTTGTTACATTTAATTGTCAATCTATAAGTTCATAAACTTGTGAAATGCAAGCACAATATGTGCAAAATTAGATTATTTGCAGTATGATCTACCTAAAATGCCTATGTAGAATGAATGAAGATAAATTAATTTAACTAATCACACCACACTTCATCAATAAAAAACAAGCTTAATCATACTTGGCAATGATCATGTACTTGAAAGGTGGATCATGTATGAATTAGGCACATTTTGTTTCCATGAATCATTGCTTAAAAGAAAACTAATCTGCAAAAGGAAGCATGTTCATGAAATCAAACTAAAAACTTAAATAAAAACATATGAAATAAAATACTACCATGATCTATTTGGATTGAGCTCAATTCTCCCAAGAACAAGGTAGAAAACTACTCTACATCATTGTAAACTAAATCAAGACATATTATTAATAGAAATAAAGAATGACAAATTATGTGAAGAGGAATGCCAAAAACTTTATTCTATTCCATCATAGTCTGGACATTTGCTCCAAGAGTCCTCCCTTTGGAATGGAAAAGACACTCTTATTTATACAAAAACTAAGATAACCAATAATAAATCCAGATCCACATATTTCTCATGTGGTTACAACCATTTGCTAATAATTAGCAAGTAATATCTCTATAAATATTCCCACAAATATTTATAAAATATTTGATAAAAAATCTCCCATCATTCTTTTCCATCAAAGATACTTGAATGATCCTCCCAAATCTTCATCAAATCTTGAAGGGTTGAAAAGAAAATTCAAATTTGAGGCTAAGTGGTATGTTGACACTATTATTGCACAAGTTGTAGGTTGGGAAAATCCCGACCCAACCACAAAATGGTGACAACTAAGGGGAAACATACCCACTGTCACCTTAGATAGGTATTCTCGTCACTTTAGTGATGAAGCAATCACCTCAAGGGGGGAATCCCGGTGACCCTGGGGGGAATGAGATTGAAAATGAAGAGATGAAGAAGGGTCCCTCTATAGGTCAATTATGGAGTGTGAAAAGGGCTTGAAAATAATCTCGTAGATGGTGGAAGATATGCCACAATGTAGTAGACTTGTCAAGTGGTGATTGTACATGCCCGAGACACAAGGAAAATGAAGATGCAAACCCAATATTACGTTGGAAAAGCAAGTAAATCTTGCTTCCTCTAATTGCAGAAGTAAACAAAAATATATATCAGCAACAAAATCATAATAGTAGCTGCAAATAAAGTTTCTAAAATTCAATTTAAGAGTGCAAGAGACAAGCTAGAAATGACTAGTTAACTCAAGTATGAAAGATAAAGAATTTAGCATGAAACAAGGCTGCAATAAAATAGTATTGCAGAGATATAATTGCAGCCTTATGTCTGTACAAAACAAGTTATTACAAAATTAAATTCAACCATCAAAACTTGCAAATATTCCACCCAAAAAGTGCACTAGGGTCAGTAGATTGTAGGGGCAAACGTTTGGCAACTTTTGATGGTTGGTTTGTGAGTTATTAAAGAAGTTGTATTAGGGTTTATGCAGACATAATGGCTGTAGATTAAGTTTTATAATAGCATCAAGAAGCACTCCAAATATAAATATTCCCTAGTGGGTCAAAGGTGTCTTAGGCACAAAGATCACTTTCCAATTTAGACAATCTCAAAATTCCAAAATTTCATGTTTACCAAGGCAAGATTTTATTTCTCCAATGCAATTGACTAGTGACTTTAACTATTAGGTAAATGGAGTCTCTTTATCCAACAATTTGGATGAGTTACTTCCTTGGGGGTGTAATCCCTTTTACTCCCCAAGGAAAACCCTAAACAAAAAGGAAAACCTAGGAGGGTGTAATCCCTTTTACTCCTCCTAGTATCCTTTGCATAACAAATTATTTCACAAAAATTATGATGGAATTTGAGGGGCTTATATGCCCTTATACTCCCCAATAGATAATCAAATAAACCTTACAACCAAGAAAAGAGAGAAATAAAATTGTAACCCTTACCTAGTTGAATCATTAACAAGATAAAACCTTGATTCACCAAGACAAACCCACCACAAAGAAAGAAATATCCTTGAAGAGAGCTAGCGCATTAATTCATCCACCAATATCCAAAATAAACCAAGACAAGAGCTCAAGAGAGAATATATTTCCCAAAGAGGGCACAAATTTCAGCTAGGAGAGCCTCTCACAATGGGAGAGTTGTGATGAAATGAGATAAAAATGATCTCTATTTATACAAAAAGTTCTAAACATATTTTGTCCACATAATTTAGGGTAAACGACAAGATAAGGGGTCA
This sequence comes from Picea sitchensis, assembly GCA_010110895.2. NCBI lineage: Eukaryota > Viridiplantae > Streptophyta > Pinopsida > Pinales > Pinaceae > Picea > Picea sitchensis. The sequence goes on along the minus strand of SNQJ01S0178323.1, from coordinate 6,927 downwards.
ACAACCCTAATCTTTTCCCTTTACAAAATAATATAGTTTGTCCACATATTTAATTCATACTTTTGCACATCAAAGAAACACTAAAACATGACATCACCCTCCCTTTGGGTGACTTTTGGCACTTTATGTCAAGTCATTGAGTTTGAGATGGGTGAGCTAAGCCTCCAAAGGCAAAGTTTCCTAGATTTAAGCCATTTATCCCATGATCATGGGTTATTTCCTCCAAAATGTGCCAAGTGTCCTGAACCACCACCAAACCCTAGCCCTACTATGATGCCAAGCTCCAAGAAGGTGATGTTTCCCTCCTTCAAGCAAAATGTTTGGGTAGTAGGGGCTAGGTTAGGTCCTCCATGATGTCATATAAGACTCCAAAGGAATGTCTTCATCATCCGAAATGTGGGCCCTTGGCATCCAACCTATGTGATTCAAGTCCCATGGAATCCCAAGCTAGGCTTTTTCCTCCAAAATTGTCCACCATCTGGGTCCTGCAAAGACAAATGGATATGCCCTCCAAGGATATCAAGTCAAAGAATCATGATAAGTAAATAATATCATTAAAAGAGCCATTTAAGCAAGTACATCCAAACCACCTCATCAAAATAACTAATTACCAAAGACCCTATGAAGTTTGCCAAGTTTAGGTATGGGAGGGTTGACAAAATGACCTATTGGGTGAATGGTTCCTTAAGTTAAGGGGTGTTTCTTGAGGGTAAATCCTTCTAAGTCATGTGGATGATGTGTAATGGATGAGGGGAATTTTTTTTAGCATGGGGTTCATGAAATACAAGGGGATTTAGTGTCTCATTTATGGGTGCCTTTGAAGAGGGTGTGCTGTACTTTCGTTTTCAATGCATTATTTTTCCAAACACATTCAATGACAATAATTAATTAGAAATCCAAAACATTGGGTACTCCCTATTGGTGAATCAATTAGCTTGGGGGGAATTACCACAAGGCCACTTGAATCTAGAGGTACATATAGTGCCATATGCAAGGAAAGAAACATACACCACATGAGTGTGCACACCTCAACAAGTGGGGACATTTATATAATGTTAATTTTCTTTTGCGAGTCTTTTCTTTTTTAGGAGAAGCATTTCATTTCTCTCAAGACCTCTTTGGGAGATTATCTGGAAGGTTCATGAGTAGGCCTTTATATTTTTCCAACTATCTCCCCTCTAGGCCTTCATGCCCTTCTTCCCACGAAATGAGGGACAACCCCTTCTTGGGTCAGTACACCCAAAAAATACCAAAAGGTGAGGAGATGACAGGATGGAGTGTGGAAAGTGATAAGTATGGTTGGGAATGGCATGATGACTCATCAAAAGGACCTCCCAGTAGCAACCCTATCCCCAATGGTGACCCACTTACTAGGGTACAATGTCAACCACCAAAGTGAAACAGGGAAAAGAGCATAATGTCTAAGCAAACGTCACATAATCAAAAGTAGTAATAGATGAAACAAAATCAAATGCCTCAAATATTGAAATTACACTCACCATAATACCTGACTTGTACCTCATGGAACAAATGTCTTCCATAGGCCAACTGATGTGGTGGATATCGTCGTGACAAAATTGGAGTTATGGTGGTGAGGTGGGTCTCTATCTGTGCAAGTGGACACTGTTGGTCAAGCTGTCTCTCGGTACTCCATGTCTACAACCTAAGGGAATAAACATATCATCTCTTTAGTTATACCTATGAGTTGGGGATAATAGGCACCCAAATGTTTGGGTCCAGTTTTGCGCGTGTGCACAAACGAAGTTGTGCATTCTCATTCCATAGTTTTGCGTGTGCCAAAGGAAATGCACGAGGAATTCCATAGAGTGTGCATCAGATCGAGTTTTTTTTTCAGAAACACACCAAGTATAAATAATACCAAGTGATTGTCATTCCAATTTTTGTCAATTGCACCAGAAACCAAGAAGATTCCCGTCGAAATCAAGAAAATAATCATCAGGAAATCTCCCGAAATGATTATTTCCCGCAGAATATGAAGACATGGGGAATCCACGAGATGAGTTTTCTAGGAAGTTAAGATTTGCCTTGATCCAAAGAGTCTATGTGGAGCACTGGAAGGCACCAAAATCATGCGAGGAAGTTGGATCAAACAAGCGAGTGGAGTAGATAAAAACAAGAAAATGCTCCCCAACAATGAAAGATACAAAAAGGAGCTCTAAGATCAGAACAAGATTTATTTGGTCAGTTAGTTATCTCATGAGATAGTCAATTAGAGATTTTTGATTTATCTTAGCTATCAGTGTCGAGCTCATTCCAAGACTACTGTAATCTTGTGATGTTTTGAATATATTCATGTTGGAAAATTGATTGTCATTGATGTCAATGTTAAAGGAATTCTAGAATCCTCTAGAAGTATTAGGTATAATTGAAGAAGTCTACAAAGTAGTCCCCTTATGGCATAGCTTTAAGCATGGCCCTCACATGAAGACACTTTGAAGAAGTCTACAAGAAACCCATTGGTGTGGTCATGAGACCCAAATTTGACTAAGAAAAATGAAGTTGAATAATACTTCAAGTGTATACAAAACCCTCATAGATGGATAGTCCTCGTCATGTCATTTCCAACGGTAGGTGGTACACCAAGTAGATCCTCATGATTGAGGAGTTATGAGGTCATGAATTTGGAAGCCTCGAAGTATGGTTAAGAAGCGCCTAAATGGTTGCAATCAGAAGTGACAAGTCATTTATTAAAGTGTAAAACAATTATAACAAGAAACTACAAGTCGAACCTAAAGTTAAGAAAATAATTCACTTGGAAAAGTATAAATACACCTCAAGAAGCCTATGATTTTTACACACAATTTCAATGCTTATCTATCTTTCAAGTGATCTTTTGGTAAGTATTTTGTAGCATATCCGAGGAAGTGAATATGAGGTAGATGGGAATGTGAAAGTCTCGGATTTCTAGAGAAGGAAGGGTTTTAGAAAACCCTAGTTTAGTTGACTCCCGTGAGCCAAGCCATTGGTGTCCCGTGAGGCACCCCCATGGGTCAGGCTATTGGTGTCCCACGAGGAACCCCCACAGGTTTCTTAGTGTATGTCACACTAGGCCCCATGTGATATATGACATCTGTCTAGCAAGGCTAAGACAAATTTGATGAAGGATGCTTGGTTCAGGTTACAACAAGGTATGATGGTATAACACAGTTGCTACAAAGTCTGAGTTGGTATGTATCAATTGTTTCTTCATGATTAAAGGTATGCCATTTATGTGCTTTGTTTAGGCTTGTATCATGGATGGTATGACACATGATTAAGGCATGTCTTGGAGGCCCTTTTTGGTATATTTTTGCATATGGTTGAGGTCAATGTTTTGGTGGTATTGATACATGATTGAGATATATCCTTGGTACTTAGTTTATGGATGGTATGGTTCATTGTTAGAGGCACATATTTTTTATATTGTCCTATATTTGAGGCATATAATTGGTATATGATCTTGGTTTTTATGGTGCATACTTGAGGCATATTGTTGAGACATTGGCACATCTTGGATACTTGGAATATGGTATGGTACATGTTCTATTACATGGTTCATGTACATGGTATGATGATGGTTTTGATATCCTTGTGAGTGGATCCAGTTATGGTTGGTTGATCAGTGATAGAAACAATGATAGGTTTGATGATCGGTTGATCATCAGTTATAGGTTGTTGTGACAGTGACAGTGGTAGTGACAATGGAAGTGACAGTGGTAGTGACAGTAAAAATGGAAGTGACAATGAAGTGACAGTGACATGTTGATGTATCAACGAGAATGGTAGTTACAGGTTGATCAATGGTAGTGACAGTGAGTCTACACTTATATTTTAGGGCGGAAGGAAGGGGCAAGGAAAGGGGGTCATAGCCTCCTTCTGGTTGGAGAAAGAGAATACAATGAGTCGTAGGTTCCTTCAAGTTGGAGCTTGTAAATCAGGGGGTCATAGCCTCCTTCTGGTTGGAGCCAGAGAATTCAGGTAGTTGGAGCTTCCTGTAGGTTGGTGCTTATAAATTAGGGGGTTGTAGCCTCCTTCCATTTGTAGATGGAGAATTCAGGGAGTTGGAGCTTCCTTTAGGTTGGTTCCTATAAATCAGGGGGTTGGTGCCTCCTTCTAGTTGGTGCTGGAGAATTTGGAAGTTGGTGCTTCCTATGAATGTAATCTTTGACATATAAGAAAGCATTATGTGGTTTTCTCCCATCTAGATTTCGACGTAAATTCTAGTTTAATGTATATATGTGGTTATTTTTTATGCTCTGTTGATTGATACTTCTCATGATATATTGATGATATACTGTTGATAAAGTCAATGATTACATGTTCTAATAAAAAGTGGTAAAATATTTCATAATACTAATTCACCCCCCTCTCAATATTCTAACAATTCATGTGTCATTGTTCTATTCAAATCATAAAGCAAGGCACATGGTGCATTATGTTGTATTCCCATTGTTTTACATAGTAATTATACAAAGTTATATGGCAGTCCTAAACAATTGTTCAATGCATTGTATATATCTGTGTGATGGAATACTCCCAATAATAAAGATATGGAAGTTCTGATCTATTCTGTGTATGTTGTGAATGAGTTAAATATGTGTGTGTGTGTATTGTTTCAATTCTCAGTCCTAAATCGATTATCACACCTGAGTTATATGGATGCCAATAGTAGTAGTGTTTCATATGTTTAATCCTTCATCCCCGACACAAGACCTTATGGTATTTATGATCCTCTTGGCATCTCGAGTGAGACCTTCCTCAGCCTTGGCCGGGGATTGATATACTAGTACTTAGGGTTTTTTGTTGGACATGATATGGACAAAATGCTATGGGGAAAAATACCCCTAATTTGGGTCTAGCTATCAGGCAGATCCTTGACACCTTAAATGATAGAAAAGATTCTATTCTACCCAAATCCAACAAGACCTTATGATAATTAAGGGAAGAGAAAGAAGATTGAAATGTGTACCTTAAGTCCTTACGGTTGTTGTCGATCCCTTCTGGTTGTTTTCCGTTCCAATATTGTAGGCCTCCTCCCAAAGATGGCATGAAACAATGTTACAAAACAAACTATGAAAACATATTAATAAATATCAAGATCATC
>SNQJ01S0178322.1:0-19691 GCA_010110895.2 Picea sitchensis | reverse complement strand
TTGTTGTCAAGTGCCACCGAGATATCATACGACACCAAATACATTCACACAACCACCAACACTATATTTGAGTTTTCATAGATTAGAAGATATAGTTTCTTTCTTTCGTAGATTAGAAGATACAGTTTCTTGCTTTTGTAGATAAGAAGAAATAGTTTCTTTCTTTCATAGATCAGAATATAGTTCTATTGCTGTTGTAGGATAGATAGTCTTTTGCTTTGATAGGTTAGAGAGCAGTTTTCTTATCATAGATTAAAGGTTAGTTGTTAGTCCTTCTTGCTTTCAATTAAATAGATTTCCTTTTATGAATTATAAATAGTTTTGAAGTTTGAATTAAGAATATAGTCCACTTGCATCTTCTCTCCTTTGATTTTTTCCGACCCATCTCTCTCTACAATTGCATCTAGAAAAACCATCGCAAAGGTAATTACCCGAAGGCTGAAGCCACTACTCTCATCGTCCATATCGAAAGAACAATTTGGATTCCTCGAACATAGACAGATCCATGAAGCAATTGGGGTAGCTCAGGAGGGGCTTCATAGTCTAAAAACCATAAAAGCCAAGGGCACCATTTTAAAGATGGACCTCTCCAAGGCCTTCGACAGGGTAAGTTGGTCCTACATCAGGTTTCTACTCACCCATATAGGGTTCGAGGTCCCTTTCATCAAATGGATAATGGCCTACATCTCCTTGGTCTCCTTCGCGGTGGTCATAAATGGAGTCGCCTCACCTTTCTTCACCTCCAAAAAAGGACTACGCTAAGGATGTACCCTCTCTCCTCTACTCTTTCTGCTAGTGGTCGAGGGACTTTGTAGGGCTATAGAAATTTTCGTTATATAAGGGTACTTTCTAGGAATACAACTAACCACAAGTTTAAGAATCACACATTTACATTTTGTGGATTTCATCCTCATCTTCTACAACGGTCGAAGGCAGGATGCAGAAGTGCTTGCAAACATCCTCTCCCTCTTCCACTCGACAACTGGTATGCAAATAAATATTCAAAAATCCACACTTTCCTTCTCTGAAATGGAAATAGAGGAGAAAAAATCTACCGAAGTCTCTTTCCTTTTCCTTTCAAGATTTCTCAGAAGGCCTAAAATATCTTGGTTTTCACCTAAAACCAAATAACTATCTCAAAAAAGACTGGAAATGGCTAATCTCTAAACTGGAGAAAAGATTTTTTGGGTGGAGCTTCAGGTGGCTCTCAAAGGCAGGAAGACTCACCCTAACCAAAGCAGTACTAGAGGCCTTCCCATTCTACTGGATGTCGCTCGCATGGATTTCGAAAGGAGCACTGGAAAATATCAGAAAAATATTCTCTCGTTTCATTTGGTCAGGCTCTAGAGACAAGTTCACACAGTCGTGGGTAAAATGGGATTGTCTAGCCTGACCAAAAGCTCTGGGAGGATGGGGGCTTAAAAATATATTTCTTTTCTCAAAGGCCTTGGAAGAAAAAACAGGTTGGCACCTCATCTCAAACAACGATCTTCGGTCCCTAGTTATCATCCAAAAATACATAGCCCCAGAGACAGTGGAAAACTATATTAGATCCCCAAACAAGTCACACAAATCAGGCTCCATGTTATGGAAAGCTCTTATTTCCTTCTTCCCAGTAATTGGAGAAGGACTTGTAGAGAATTCCAGGTCCTATCAGCAGTCTTCTTGGTCTGTCTTTGACCAAGCTAAGACACTAAGTTTCTTGCTGTCCCAAATTTAGTTTTCTGTTGTTTTATAACAGCCAACAGTAAGTTTAATTTTGCTGATGTGTTATGGTTATGGAAAGCTCTTATTTCCTCCTTCCCAGTAATTGGAGAAGGACTTACCTGTAGAATAGATAGCAGAAATCTCCTCTGCATTGGAGCAGATCCTTGTCCTAGAAGTGGTAACTCTCACATTCTCCCTACTTATCAATCTCCTCCATAGGAAAAATATCTTCCTACTCTCCCACCCGGGCCAACTCAAACACTACTACACTTGCATCAGGTTGGAAAAAGAGTGATTGATCCTCACAACAAGATCCTTTGTAACACAACACAAAATATATTGTCCCTACAGGTCGGACCATATAAGACTTTTGGATTTGGATGATGAGTTGGTCTGGCAAAAAGATCCTTTAGGAGCTTACACTCCCAAAATGGGCTACATTGCTTTAAGCATGGACCTCTTTCATCAACACCAAATTTGGTGGTGGAAAATGTCCAAAAAGGCCAAAATTTTCTTTTAAGCATCCTTAAATGGAAAGTTCCTACTTTGGGAAATTATACAAAAGCGAAAGTTTGAAGGGCCAGGAAGATGCCCCCTCTGCCACTCTGAAAATGGAACAACTCTCAATTGGCTTATCTCTTGCCCTTATACCCAAAGAGTATGGACGAAAGTTTCAGCTAGCATTGGACAAACTTTCACTTGGGGAGGACCAAGTCTGGAAGAAGCTTGGAAAGTTTGGACCCACAATCCAAGATACAAGGAACTAAAACCTCTCCCCCTCATCATAAACTGGGGCATCTGGTTGGCCCGAAACACAACACTATTCCTTGACAAAGCTTTCATCCCAGAAAAAACAATAGCACAAAGTCTCTCAATTCTCTCACATTTCCCTAAATAGTAAGTCCAAGCATACTGAATCAAACAGAGGCCATAGACAATAAAAAGCCTTGGGCTTACTTTGATGGGGCCTCACAAAATCAAACTTGTGGGGTGGATTTGTACATCATCAATCGGAAAATCTTTCCTTTCACATAAAATCAAGCTGGGGATAGGGTACAAACTACTATGCAGAGCTATTGACTTTAAGACTTCTACTTCTCTTTGCAAAAGAAAAATATTTAAGGCATCTCTAGATCTTTGGAGACTCAATGTTCATCGAACTACAAAAAAAAATCAAAGAAGATTTCACAACATTTTCCTCCTCCATTCTCGAGCATCATTCACTTAATGGAAGAATTTGACATGGTGACTATTTCCCATATCTACATGAACATGAACATGGTAGCATATGCACTCTCAAAAGAAGGGCTCCCCGTTGCATTGGGCCAATGGCACATCAAAAAACACAAGGATGGATACTCTCAAGATTATTACCATAAACCTTTTATAAACACAACAGTTCAACATCAGGATCAACAACAACAATAAATTTTTTGGATGAAAGCAACAACAGATGAAATTTTTGGTTGAAAATTTTAAGATGATCACAGGGATGCAGTATAAGATAATCTTACAATTCTCAACAACCTATATTTGCAAACATTTTTCAATTTTGATTCAAAATCTCCTTTTACAGACTTTTAGACTCAAATACCTTGTTCTGGGTGTAACATGGTAGAAAGTCAGGGACTTTCAAAATATTTTTTTCTCTCTGATACACATACTACACCCATGAGGTGTTGTGCTCCTTGAAGCACCTACATAATGTAATTTTGTCTCTCTCGATGAATAAAATTACGCTTTTTTCCATGGAAAAAAAAAAATACACTGCTAAAAAAAAATTGTTTAGGTGTGCACAAAACTTAGTAGAGCATCGATATGTGGAAATTTTTTCTTTTGAACATTTGTCCTAATGATTTGGACAAGTCTATCCCCGCATAAGTATGATATTATTTATTAGTGTCCAATGCACAATAAATAAATGTGCAATTTTATTAAATAATTAAATTTTAATATTATTTTTTAATTTCATTATTAAAATAGTCATATGCAATCCGAAGACAATTGTACAAGTATATTCCCGCAAAGCATTATTTAATATTATTTAGCATAGGTATATCCCCAAGATAGGTATGGTTGTGTACTCCCTTACAAAAGTCTTCGCTACATGAGCAAATACACAAAAGCATTCACACATAAGAAACCAAGCATTTGCATTTGACAACAAAAGAACATAGAGCTATAACTTCCACACCTCCGCACATGTATATACCCACATAACAACATAAAAACATTGAGGTATAACAACATACAGGTATAGATTATGCACCTCTGCACAGGTGCATCCCACACACAACAACACTTAGTCTAGTAGTTATCAAGTGGTAGAGGTATTGCCCATTCTTTGCCTCTCCTTTTATCTCTCTAGTTCAAGTTTAACAAGATCTTTTAAATATAATTTTATTTACTTTATATATTTTATTTTTCTTTTTTTTTTTTTTTTTTTTTTTTTTTTTTTTTTTATTTATTTTACATCTTTTCCGATTCTTTTCTACTCCATTTTACACGCATCACCAGTGGTTGTGTTAATTGTAACGTATCAACTTTTCTAATACTTGTGCATTTCAATGTAAAGCTAAGCAAACATACACCTAATCATGGGACCCATTACATGCACATTAATTTTCTTAACGTATTAAAATTCATTTATTTGCTCACCATAAATGATTTTTTTTACCACCTATTACCGTATAAAAGTGTGATTTTTTTCAAAGTATAGTGCTTCTAATGTTATAATATATTTCTTCATGGTTTATATTTATTTCAATATTAGTCATATTATTTTATTTTAATAGTTTGTTGTGGTCCAAATGTAGACCATGTTCCACTCTAAAGGGTGTTAAAAAATCGGCTAAATTTTGCTTCCAAACCTATAAGTAATAGACACATGTATGATTTAACATTTTATGCAAGCATATTCTCAAATATGATAAGTTTTAATGTATGCATAATATTGAATACGGACATGGAAAGCTTTAATATTTACAGTTCTCGACTTAACATTTTTATATGCAAACATATTCTCAACATGAGGCTTTAATATATGCATAATATTAAATAGAGATGACAAGCTTAATATATGTATATATGTAAAATTATTTTATAGGTATGCATATATGCATAACGATATTCTATTGTTGATAACATTGGCGGACTATTGAGAGGTTCTGCTGATTCTCAAGGTAAACATTTCACATTGCTTAGCTTCTGCATTACGTTTCCAAATTGAAAATTCTCAAATTATATTATGGTATAATTTCTTTTACAATGCAGAATCGATGTTGAAGGATACATAATTTAAATCAGCCCAAAGAGCTATTAGACACTGTATTGGATACAATCTACTATCTGTTCACATAAACTCCAAACTAAGAATCAGAAAATGGGTAGGAAAACTAAAATAAACTACAATCTTGTCTTTACTACAAAGACACTCCACAAACTTCACGAGCAACTCAATCTTCAAACATGTTAAGGTAGGTATGAGAGCTTTCTTCCCCATTTTCCCAATAATAGACTGACAATCTACCTTTAATTTCCCCCTTGAGTGCCCTCTTTGAAAGAAAGTCCACCTATTTGTTGTGATCCCTGTAGATGTGTTGGAATCTTATATCTTTGAACTTACTTGCCAATTCCATTGTTTTTATTTTCCAACATTCAATATTCACCGCGTTGAGCTGGCCCTGATGCTTTATCCAGTCAATAACTTTCGAATCCCACGATTTGATTTTTTCAATCGCATCAAAGCTGCGAGGCCAAAGCAGAGTCATCACAATCCCAAGAGCTTTGCTCTTTGTGTTGGTGCCACTCAAGAATTCTAGAACCATTGAAAATCCTGTCGATGAGACTCTTGAAAATACCACCTACCCACAACATTCACCATTTGCTAGTAAAGCACGCATCAAAAGCAGCCGAGAAGCCTTTGCCTGAAAGTAATATCACAAACTCTATTTTGGATAGATTTTGGGATAGCTGGATGCCAAGAGAAGGTGACCGATATCCGCAACAACGAGCCTGGGTAGTGAGGGGGAACGTTCTTCGAATAAAGCCTTATTTCTCTCAATCCAAATGTGTCAACAAACACTGGCGACCAAGCTTACTGAAGCAGATTTTTCCAATGTCCACACATTTAAACAGTCAGAGACCGTTGTTCCAAACCACTGGATTTTTAAATGGTAGATACAGATGGTGCCACACTGCCTTTGTGAAAGAACAGTGGATTAGAAGATGGTTGATATTTTCATAACCGCAATTACACAGCTTGCAGACCCCCGGGCCTTGCCAACCTTTCCTCTTAAGCAATTCCTAGGTAAGTACTTTATCTTTTGCTACCAGCCACACAAACAACTTGATTTTGAGTTGGATCGACCACTTCCACAACTTTTTAAACCAAGAACTATCACACTGGTAATCGTAGGAGTTTATGAGCTCTTGGTAAAGGTTCTTTGCTGAAATAACACCGGACGAATCCCCACCAGCCCATACCAGAGTATCGACCGAATTCCTAAGAATAATGCCTGCACCCCTTAAAGCATTTATGAAAGAATTCCAATCAATTGCATCCTGACCACCAAGACTCAAATAATCGCTACTACGCCACCGGCCCGAAAAGGAAAAAATGTTGCCAGTGTCTCTCGCTTGAGCAAGAGAGGTAATGTGATTGTTTAACAGTAAGCTAGGATTCATAGATATTTATTCATCTCCAAACCAATGATCAGCCTTCCTTTCCTATAGAAAATTAATGATCCGGGAATCCAACGTTAAAGGCAAAAGATTGCCAAAAATATTTCGGTCATGCCATTCCAAAGTTGGATGCCCTCTAATACAGTGGGATGATCGTTCCAAGGTAACTGAACGGATCTGCCTTGATTACAAGAATCGCCTGGCCAACAAACATTAAAATGACAATTTTATTAGCTTTATATTTTATTACATGAAATATTGTGACTAGACTACTTTTGGAGTTAAACATCAAAGTTTATTCTCTTCCATTATCAAGGATGAACTAATATAGTAACGTTAATCCACAGATGAATCCCCTCCAAACTCCTCAAGTAATCTGCCTCAATTATTAATAAAAACTCCAGTTACACTAGTTACGCAACACATTATCCAATCCGAGAACTTTGTCCCAAAACCAACTGAGAGTAAAACTAACCTTAAGTATTCCTCATTTGGTGCTATCATATATTTTTTAAGCATCCACCAATACCGTAGGATTTATATTCTTTTTTATGTTTTATATTTTTAAATCCACTTTTGTTTGACTCTTGCCCTTTTAGTTTGGCAAACTGGGCTCACCTCGCTTTGTTTCCCTCCACCAGGAAACGAGGAACATTCTAGATAATATGGACCAACTTTACAAAGTCAAAATCCCTCAGCCAATCCGCATTAAATTTGTAAGGGAACGCCTTGTACAACGGGGAATAATCCAATTGGATAAGAAAGGGGGCATGATCAGATACATATATAGTATTCCACCAATTTAATCAGAGGTTTTCAACGGTAGAAGAGTACTTAAGCAACAAAGCATCTATCAAGCCTTCTAGCAATTGCATCTTGACAAGAATGACCATTTTGCTAGGTAGGGACCAACTTGGGAGGCTTAACATCGATCAACTTCTTGGAGATGAATAAATCTCTATAAAAATCCTCAGTCGGGCCTGGCATGAAATAACCCCCCCAATTTTCATCTGAGGATAAAATTAAGTTTAGGTTGTCAACTATAACAAGATTAGGAATAGAAAGGATATCGTTCTCAGCTAAGGAGCTCTAGAAGAGTTTGCGGTCTTTACATGGTCCATATACATTAAGAAGCGCCAACTCCTTTTTTTGGAAGAAATACAAACACATGTTAATAAAATGCCCCCGACCGTTAGGAAGGGATTCAAGTCAAAAGAGTTTGGGTCCCAAGAGACCAAGAATCTCGCCAGAAGTTTCATGGAGTTAATCATACAAAATTTCAAGAAGGATTAGTTAAGGAAAAATTCCTGCCTCGCTCATCGAAAGAGTCTCTTAAAAACAATGTTCCGCCGAGCACGATCCAACAAATTTTACTTAACTGAGGCACCAGAGGTGCCTCCAATCCCTAATATTCTGGCGCGAGAGCAATAATATCACTTTGTCTTCGCTACAAGGCCTTCCTCTATTGTTCTAAGGGCCCCAGATCCGAAGCAGGAACATTGTCATTGATTGTATACTTAAACTGCACTGCTTTCTTAAGAGCTACTAGCTCTTACAGAGGAAAGTTCCATTAATATCCCTAGACCAAGCAAAGGCCTTAGTTCCCTTGACCGGAGCGTGTGAGGAAGAGAAATCGGCATCCACTTTAGGATGTAAGGCTTCCTTACCTAGGAAGATGGGTAGTGACTCAAAGTCAAAGGGAGCAATTGTCTGCAGAATATGAGTCTCGGGGTAAATGATAGTCTCCGAAAAGATCCTTCCTCTCAGCTTCTTTGTAGCCTCGCCGCAAGATCAGATGCTCCTCACCGAAGTCAGTCTTCCGCCCAAGGAGGGGCCGAGAAAGGTGGGGAGAATAACTGCGGGAGCCGGGAAATGGTCTGTGAGGTGAGGAGGGATAGGTTGTGGGCGGGTTTTCAGTCAGGTGATGACTGGCAATGCTGAAGGAAATCCACAAGAGAAAGTGCTGAGAGGAGAACGGGAGGGATCTGGAAAGCTAGAGGGTTCAAAGGGTGTAGCAGTAGGCCTGGGGTTAAAGGCCTTTGAAAGAGTTTTAGACCGTAACCAGTCCGAGTTGTTTATGACCTCCTTCTCTTCAAAGGTCAAAGAGTTAAACAAAGGAAGGCATAGAGCTTTTAACTTACTGGTTAGAGTTTCCCTAGGCTCTTGCTCAAGTGAGGAAGAGGCTCCAATGGTTTCTTCCAAGAAGTTTAGATAACTATTTGCTTCTACAAAATCTGGAGGATTTCTCTGTAGTTCAGATTCTTTTGATAAGTCATCCAAATCCTTCCCCATCAACGTGCCCTCGTATTTCAAAGGTTGCACTGTATATGTTTCCAAGATAATCAAGTGGTTGTGTAATCTTCCGCCCTCTCCACTCAATCTCTAAGGTTTCCGATAACCCACAAAAAATGTCCATCTCAACGAGAACTCTATCCATTTTCTGCATAAATGGCATTAAGAAACTTGGAATCCAATGCAATGAATTTCCCCAAAGAATCTCCAATGGCCCGTAAAGCTCCTTCATTCCACAAAAAAACAAAGCCCGTAAGAAGAGTACCTAGAGATGCCCAAACTGGAAGTAATCTGTATCAATGTTGAAAGCAATCCTCCAACATTTAAGCATGAGACTACTTCCCCCAAAAACCCAAAGAGAGCTCCATAGCGCGAAGTTATCTCCGTGGAGTTGCAGATAAACCAAGCCATCCTTGCAAGATAGGATAACCCTGGGAATAACCAAGGAGGGTAGCCACTAGTTTTTAGTCCAACCCTCAAGAGAAACCTTACTGAGATATTTATAAGAGATCCCACTCCACGAGAGCACACGTACCGCGAAGTATCTCTGCTTCCACATCATTTCCTTCAACACCAAGCTGCCATTTTGTTGGCTTTCTACACTCTTCGGCGAAAGCCAACAAATGAGTCGGATCACAGTTTACTGTGTCCCCGCAGAGAAGAAGGTCTAAAAAAATGGCTTTGGTGCTCGAAGGTAGACTACAGGCCCGCGAAAAGAACTTCTGAAGGAAGGATAATAGGCTTAGAGGACCTGGAGCTCAACAAAGGATGTGAAGACGAGCCTCCAGGTTTCCTCGTCTATTGGGCTCATAAGAGACTTAACATTTTTCTCCATATCTTTAATGAAGAAACTATCCATTTGGCCCACCAAATGTCGACAAACACTAACACTGCAGAAGTTTAATTTTGCAGCACCACTAAGTAGATGATCTCTGAAGGGTCCTTGACTCGAGGAGAGAACCCGCTCTTGTACCAGTGACTGTAATAAACTATACAAGTAACCCACACACTTGGGAACAGAGAACAAGTGAAGGTAAAAAGTTTGAGTAGATTAGAAGGTTCTAAGAAAATGCACAAGGCATAAACAAGACTAAGACTACTCTAAAGGAGTAACGACAACTCGGGAACAGGAAAACATAGTAAGACAAGATATATCAAATGCAAGAAACATCGAGCTCTAGACTAGCGTTACATTTTGATTTAAATATAATCAACCGATCGTTACATTGTAACTAGATACGTTGATCAGTTACATGTCACCGTCAAAACTACGTGGGATTCCATTTGACTGGAAAAAGAAAAAATAATTGTGAGTGGTGGTGGAGGACTTGAAAAAGCCAAAATAATTGTTCGACGGAGTGTTTGGCACCTTGAGGAAGTAGTGGGAATTAAAAATTAGATGGGGTTTTCATTTGATATGAAAAGACAAAGAAAGACGGTTTTATGGTGGGAGCGGGAATTCCAGGCAATCGGAACGAAGTTAAAGGCAGAAAGAGAACTTTAGCAATTTACCCACTCTAAGTATCGAGAAAACTAGTCGTAGCTAAAGAATATCCCGCTACTGTATTTATAATATTTTCTTGCTCTAGTTTCCGTTCCTGTGCCTGGAGATAATTCTCTTATCTTCTTCACTAACTGGTCTTTCTGTGTTTTGTTGTAGTCTCAGCATCAGAGTATATGTGGTGTGGATGGCCAGCCTCTAAGGTGTCTCGCTTGTTCTGCTAGTATTTGATTATATAAGTTTTTTTTTGTCTCTGTTTTTTCTGTTCTGTAAGCGAAGAGAAGAGAAGTATCGAGTTGGTCAGGTAACCTTAATGCTTATTCACATATTCATATCAGAGAGAAGGATCGAACTTATTGCTTTAATGCAGAGTAGTTCATATCATGGAGATACAAACAGAGGCCTCGGAGGAATTAACCATTCACGGCCTTTTGGCAGGTATTTACCGTATAGTTTTCAGTATTATCTACAGGCACACACTTAATTCTGCTTGCACCTATGACTGTTTATTTGAAGGCCTTTTGTGGCATTCGGAGTTAAATAACTACCTACATTTCTATGGATTTTTTTTTCTAATCTATGTGTGACACTGCCTAAAAATAGCAGGAAAGGGCTATTGTACTATTTAAATTTATGGATTCTCTATAATTCTTTGTTCATCGTGTTTTCAATATTATCTTATTCTATTTATCCTTGGTCTTCATTAATGGTTACTTGCTTCTTGCACAGAGGCCGAGGGAGAGGAGGAGCTGCATGCAGTAACCTCGACGTGAGACCTATTGATTGATAGGGAGAGGGATGAATCCCCATGTCTCTTTCTATCAGGCAGTCTCCCCAGGCCCCACTAGGTCATTATCTCTCAATTAGTTACGGCAGGAAGAATAAGTAGAGGTGCATTGAATGTTGCCTCAAGTTACTTATTTGGCTCAAATCCGGGAGGCTCCTAAATGTAGATGTCCTCCTACAAGTCTCCATTGAGAAATGAACTCAACACATCAAATTGATGCACTTCCTGTCCATGATGAGAAGCCAAAGCAAGCACTATGCTGATGGAGACCCTTGCCTATGTATGTGAATATTTGTCTGTGTCTTTGTTTGTATGTTATGTTAGTCTATTACGAGGAAAAGAAGAGAAGAATCGAGCATATTTCATAACATGTAGAGGCACAGCTGGAAACCTTGGAGGAATGGACCTCTATGTTACCTTCACGACCTTTTTACAGGTATTTTGTGAACTTTTTTTCGGGATATTCCTGCCTGACATTAATTTAATTCGAGTACACATTTTAGGCACTATATCAAGAACTTTTGTGTCAGTCGGAATTTAAATATCTATCTGTGTTAATCTCACCTATATTGGGAGAGATTCTTTTTTCAATTTATGTAGAATGTACTGGCTGTCTAAAATCTTAGGGAAAGGGTTATTGTACTATTTAAATTTGTGGATTCTCTATAGTTCAGAGTTTGTTGTGTTTGATTATTATCTTGTTCTGTTTTCCTTTGGTCCAGATACACACATTTGTTTGCACCTATCCGTTCATCAATGTGTTTGGTGTCAATCTGAAGGTCTTTTTAATCTTTGTATGACAGCATGTTTAAAATATTTCGGAAAAGACAGTTGTACTACTTTGATTTAAAGTCCTTTGACGTAGATTCTGGGCTATGTAACAAGCTGCCTCATGTGAGTGTATTTCCATACCACAGCTACTAACTCAGATGCTACTTTCATGCATTCCTTTTATTAATTTATTTGGTGAGTTATTTTTCCTATATTCCGTGACACTTTATTTGAGTACACACTGTGTTTATATCGCTTCAAAGATGAATTTGAAATATCTAGTTGTGTGAATGCTCACCTATTGCTGTGGATTTTTTCAAATTCATGTCTAAAAATCTAGGAAAGGGCTATCACATTTCATTTAAATTTATGGATTCTCTATAGTTATGTGTTTGTTGTGTTTTTAGTATTATCTTATTCTATTTTCCTTTATTCTAGACATACTTATTTGCTTGCACCCACATCTGTGTATGCTTCTTTCATGGCCTTTTTTTACAGTTATTTGTGAGTCATTTTTTCAGATATTCTGCCCGGAGACTTATTTGTGTACACATCCGTGTTTATATCAAGAACTTTTGTTTCAGCATAAATTTTAAATATCTAGCTGTGTGAATGTCACCTATATTGCCAGGATTTTTTCAAATTATGTCTAAAAAACTACGGAAAGGATTACTGTACTATTCAAATTTATGGATTCTCTATAGTTATTTGTTGATTGTGTTTTTAGTATTATCTTATTCTATTTTCCTTTAGTCTAGACATACTTATTTGCTTGCACCCACATCTGTGTTTATTAGGGTCTTTTGTGTTAGTCGGAAGGTCTTCTTAATCTATTTATGACAACATGTCTAAAATACTTGGGAAAAATATTGTTGTACTATTTAAAATTTATAGGTTCTCCATATGGATTTATTCATTCCATTGTGTCTACCTGTTTAATGTCCTTTGGTGTGTAATGTTTGGTCAGCATAATACGATCCCATCCTTATTATTTCTTATGTGTTCATTGTCCTTTCTCAGATTACTCCCTTGTTCGATATCTTTGGTTTATAGGTTTTATGTATGTTTTTAGCTCTCATTAGTTGCCTCTCATTTCTTCGGGTTTCATTGTGCTTTCTCAGATACCTTGTCTGCATTCCCTTTGGTTTTATAGGTTTCATGTTTTAGTTTCCGCTATTGCCTTTTGTGTTTCTAGCTGATCAAATGCATACTAAGACTTTTATGTTTTTAGGCCTGCACACAAGGGAACAGTATTAATATAATTTTTAGGAAATCAATTATTTTATTTAGAATATTTACTTTGTTCATTTTCCAAGAAATATAAGAGAGTTCAATAAGACTTGGAATTATTGTAGGATTATTTATATAATATAAATATAAAGTATCTTGCTGTTCCAGTTGTTCAATGCTAGTTTGTTTAGTTGCACAGTAGTTAATGTTTGTTTAGTGGCAGGGTAGGGTAGAAGAATGCAAATGATGTTTTTTTGATGACATCCACATTGCTATGTGGGTACACATTAAAATTTTCTGAAAAGTATTGAATCCTATGCAATTTTTTTTCCATGATAGTGTTTGTTTCTTACTGCAATCTTATCTGGATTCAAATTTTTATTTTTGTCCATGAAAAATCGTGACACATTTTATATTCAAAGAATACAAAAGCACATTCTTTAGGTGCCAATGCACAATTTATACAAAATTTTGTGGAAGCAATAATAGTCCAAATGCTATCTGAAAATGTACCTCTAACTCTAACTCAGGAATGAAAATCCTCCTAACAACAACTTATATAGACCCCACACAGATTACAAAACATAGTTACAGTCATCCAAAATTTAAATACAAAAAGTTAAGTGATTGACTACAAAATGTGTCTATCACTGTCCCATAAAAACAATCTAGGTTCATCTTTATATCCAAATATATGTAGATATTTACATACAAAAAGTTAAGTGACAGACTACAAAATGTGTCTATCACTGCCCCAGAAAAAACAATCTGTGTTAATCTTTATGTCCAAATATATGTAGATATTAAGTAATTTTATCCCTCCATATACAGGTTGTTGAAGACTGGACTCTAGAGCTAGATGGTCATTTTCTACTGCCAAGATGGTCGATGGAACGAATGTAGCACAATAGCAGTGTTGTAACAGTGAGTAAATTTTCCTTATAGTTTGACTTTGAAGAGGTTTTCCTTGTCTAGGATGTTTATGCTAAGGACTTCATTGAGATGTTTGTTTCCCATTCCTATTTTGTTTTTGAATATGCTTGCTGTTATTTGATTATTGAATTTCCTCTAATAATTTAGAGTGACGATTTTCAGTGTGAACAGTTTTATTGATTTTTTATTTTGTTCATCAAAACATCATTTAATTTGATATTATAAAACCCCCACTTGATTCTAGTTATTACATTAAATGATGACCAAAAGCTCCTGGTTTAGAGGGTCTAAACTTCCCATGTGATTGCTGAACTAGGATCTCGCATTGTTGTCACCTATTGATCATAGCTCAATTTGATAATTTCTATGTTTTTAAATTTTAAATAGTTTTATTGGTTCTACATTATCATTTAAACTAAAGTCGTGGGTTCCATTCCCATAAAAGGGATTCCTCAAGTAAAACCCTACATTCTTACATTCTTTCCGTTTCCATCGTATTCTACATTAATGTTAAATAGTGCTAGTAGTGCCATGATTTAGTTTTAGCATTATCAACATCCAAACATTATTAATTAGTGCCACGGTGCCAAGGTTTTAATTTTTTAGCATTATTGGCTACCCTTTTATATATAGATAAAATTTTGTGTTAGGTTATGGGACTTAATGTTTCACCTTAGTGTTTTAAGTTTGTTATGTGTAAAGAGGAAATAAGCCAAGGACTTGGGGCCTATTGGTGGTGGATGGTGATTTTCACTCAACCCACTAGGGATCAAATCCCATTGAGACTTAGGCCCGTTGTGATAAGGCTCAGTAGCAGGCCCACTGGGACGCCCTCGACCTCACGAGTCACAAGTTATCTAGATATCCGCTTGAGGTCGTAAGGAAATAGATTTGGTTTATAGGAATGATTTGATTTGAACGTGGGCCATGCCTAGGTAATCCTGATGTGTTACCGATTTCCCCATGGCTTGAAAAAAAAGAGGAAATAAAGAGAAAATATGATCAAGACTTTAGACGAGGCACTGCCACAACTTCATGTGACTTCCCGGAAAAAAGTAAGATAATGATTTTAATTATTATATTAATGTTTTTTTTTTTTTTTTTTTTTTTTTTTTTTATTATTATTATTAATGTTTAGATACCTCGGACCAACTTACCAGCAAAGGTGAGGTCATGAAGATCTTATACATACCTTCACATGGCTTTGAATGGCTATATAAGTAGAAACAACAAATTCCATTTGTGAAGGATGATGCTTCACTATTATTATTAATGTTTAGATCCCTCAGATCAACTTTGCAGCAAATATAAGGTCATGAAAATCTTACACATACCTTCAAATGGCTTTGAATGGCTGTAATTAAAAACAACAAACTCCAATATCTTAATAAATGCGACGAGGTTGATCTATAGATCTAATCCCATGCCAAGCCTTAGTAACTATATAGGTATATAGTTATAAAATGGCTTTCCATCATACCCATAAAGCCATCACTTCATTTTTATGTTTAATAAGCTTATATGGCTAATTTGATGCTATATAGCTTCCACTTGGTGATCAATTACTCCAATGCTCGATCTTCTATTTTATATCCACAATGTTAAATTTTCTCAAAGCAAGCAAACTTTCAACTCAAAGAGTCCCTAAGGAATCCAGTTGTAGCTAGATTATTCTACAGTTATTTGCACATTATCTTAATTAATATGCAATTAGATTGCAGGTTCTAATGCATTGTATATCCTCCATATACAAGGAGGCAGTATATGGAGGAGATTTAAATAGAGATCAAGTTCAATTAAAAATTATATATATCAATATCTATATTATTTGGAGAAATAAAATCACAATAACAATATCATTAGCCATACCTACTAACTAGGGTTTTCGTCAATGTTATCCAAACCCACTAACTCGTTCTCATTTTCCGAACCTAAAAGAAATGTCTTATTTTACGTAGTCTCTCTGTTTCAGCAAATAAAGAATGAGAAGCAAAATGTATTTACCGGCAAGCCAACAAGATGACAAGCTAGACAAGAACAACTACTAGCCACATCAAACTTCATGTATCCCAACTCTTAAAGTCCAACATGATGATGACAAGACAAAAATATTAAGATTGGCGAGTAAAAATATTAAGATTGTCGTGTCTTTTCCAATGTTACATGGGACATGCTCCTCTAGTTTGGGGGCACCATCCACACTTCCCATGTTTTCAAGACGGGAAAACTTAGTATGGGATGTTTTCCTACATCCACTCCTTTTTCAAGAAACTAGATCAAATGCAAGGTGGAATGTTTCCTAAAAAATGGGGGGGCGTTTCCCTTTTGTGAGGGACAATGGGGCACTCCCCCTCAAAAAGGGGACTCTATTACACCCCAACATGATTTTTGCCAACGTCCTTAGAAACAGTTAAAAAAAACATAGAAGAAAACACAAAAAAAAATCAAAACCTTAAAGCAGCGAAGACCAAACACTATAAAAGCCTAAAGCATCTACCCATTTATAATTATCGTTATAAACTGATTGGATTTACTTGGAAATTAGATTTTTAATTTTTAAGATTTTGAACATGTCAGGAACCTCAACATTTCCCATAGTGTTTCCTATAATTTGGGGGATGTCTCCACATGTTCCCGAGACATGTTTCCCTGTCCCATGTTTCCCATCTTCGAACATTGGTATTCTCTACCACATCTCATAAAATATCATCATTACATAATCTAATTGTAAATCATGCTTATAAAACATCACTAATATTCAAACCTACAGAGATTAAAATTGGGATGGAAAAGCATTCGCCCTTAAGAAAGGTAAAATGCATCATAAATGTTTATCATGCACATAGCCCAAATATCAAAATGTATAAAATGAAGTATCAAGAAGACAAAATCAACCTATTATTAATAATCTAAAAAATCACATTAGTGTTTGATCCAAATAACATGAAAGAATAATATTTGCATAATCCTAACTTAAATGATAGAACCACGAATGGTGTGTCCACTGGTCACATAAATATATGAGGTAATGACAATCATACTTTAATAAAAAAAAGTTCATTTTGTCATATGATAAAGATACGTAACAAAGAGAGAACACCTATAGGTTAAAAAGAGGAAGGCAAAAAGAAATTTGCAAATACCACCTATGAGGAAGAATTTTAAAGAACAATGGGAGGAATCCATTTGAATGATGGGAGGAATCCTATGAAGATGTAAAAATCTCACCTTAAGTAAGGAAAAGAATATTTAATGAAAAGTGGAAGTGAAGTTGAACATGAAGAAATCTAACAAAAGGACCCTTCACCCTTCAATGGAGATCGCAATGAAGATCTCCATTGAAGGGTGAAGGGTATGCACTACAAAGCAACACTATTTCTCCAAAACCTTAAGTGGATATGCACTACAAAGCAACACTAATAGTATAATTTGGTGGGCTTAACTTCCCTACAATATAGTAGAATCAACATGCAAAGCGATGTAAAAATGTAATGGATATAGTGGAACATAATACAATAACTAGAGATCTACTTAACATCTATGCTTAGCTTCCCGAAATAGTTTCAGCTTCTCGAAATTGTTTCATGTGGAGATGGATAACAGCAAGCTATTAAATGCTTCAAAAATTGTTTTTATATTTTTATATATGTAAAGGTGAGACTTCACTTAAACAAAGATTATAAAAAATAAATGCCTGTCAATGTAAAAAATGATAGCTTCTAAGTTCTAACCCAACTGACAATAAAATATGGGGTTGGCTAGCTATAGTAGGAGTTAGGTCCTTAAGGAAAATGCAATTGAAATGCAAATCGGTATGGAAAGGAAGGTGAGAGTCGGGTAGGAATGGGGCCAATTTTTTTTCTATAATAATATTTCCATATTTGATGGTCGTTTGTGTACATGTCATCAAGTGGTTGTGCTTAACTTATTGATTTACTCATTTCTACTTGTCGTAATAAAGCATAAGAACCTCCTAATGATCCCAGCATGTGGATTGAAACGTCAAGTTAATAAAATATTGAACACAGTTTCATCAGCTCTTAATAATAAAGCATGTTAGCATTTTCACCTGACAATATAGGTTGGAGGTGGATGTCCTCCAATTTCAATCATGCATTCTTTAAGTGCTAGGGTTTTAAATGTCAAGGTTAGGAGCCCACGGGAATGTAGTCTAGTGTCAAGAAACAAATTGATCGAGATTGTATTAACACGAAGACTTGGGTTCAAACCCTCGCAAGTGGGTGCAATTGAGGCCAGGTACAAGTCTTGGGTGACTGTAACGACATAGATACACTCTTCATAGCATGACAACTTAGCCAAAGGGATTCTATAAGAAGTATTTCTCAAAAAAAAAGGCAAGGATAAGGCTAAGGAAAACGTATTCAATGGATCAGGAATCAACACACGCTTGGTATGATGTTGTGTAGGTATTTTTCCTTTTCATTTACGTGTGTTAACATGAGATAAAGTTGAAGGCGTAATTTCTTCCTTTAATATTACATAAGGTACTAATATTTTGTTTTTTGTGTGTTAGAGAGTGTACCTAGGATAGTCTTCTACAACACTATGCACACATGTGGCTGATCTAGGAGCTTTTCTATTACAGCAGCATCACACACACAACAGATCTGTATGGCATTGATTTCCCTGCTGTGTAGTGGTTTGTAGATGAGGGCACAGCATTAAAGAAGGCTAGAGGGTACATGACTATTATCTAGGCTTCCATCATTGAAGGTGTATGCATGCATGCACTAGCTATAGATAGGAAAGGATAAGGTTATCCTTAGATTCCAGTTCTAGGAAACTACTTATCATTTCTAAGTTAAGTAAAGAGAGCACATACAATTGCATGTGTTAGTTTCATTTTATTAAGCATTTTTCTAATTGTAGCTTAAGTCTAATCTTAGTTAGGCACATGCATGCAGATAAGGGCACAGATTTCTAGGAGGATGCATGCATGCATGCATCAGACCATCTCCAGTTGAGGCAATGTTGCGCATGTGTCCAGATTCACTGTACCTATTCTTGTTCCTAGTCTATAAAGGAGAAAGCAAGGGTAGAGGTTTATTCATTTAGTTTAGTAGCAAGAAATGAATTAGCTTTCCGTATTTTTTCCTATAGCAGATTTCAGTTCATAATTAATGAAAAATCAGTAACAGATTTTGACAGTCCATCTACTGAGTTTCTGTTTTGCTTTTAACAGTGATTTAACAAGTATGATGTAATTCTGTTTTCCTGCTTAATAATAGTGATGTGATTTAAGACAGACCTGCGAGTTTTAGTTGTATATTAAAATATTTTCTACTGTATGTGTTAGCAAATTTTAGCATTATTAGAACAACAGTTTTGAGTGGCTTTAAAGGTTCAGATATCTAATAGGTTAGGGATTCTTTGAGTGCAAAGTCTGCTTACCATACACATATTGTAGAAAATATATAACTAAAGCTGTTGTTCTAATAATCTAAAATCTTCTAACACGTACTGTACGAAATATATAACTAAAACAGTGATGTGATTTAGGACAGACCAGTGAGTTATAGTTATATATATTCTACAGTATGTGTTAGCAGATTTAAGCATTATGAGAACAACAGTTTTGAGTGGCTTTTAAGGTTCAAATATCTAGTAGGTTAGGGACTCTTTGAGTGGAAAGTCTACTTACTTTGAGAAAATTTAACAATGTGGATATAAAACCGAAGATCCGAGCATTGGAGTATTGATCTCGTGGAAGCTATGGCATCAATGGCCATATCGCTTATTAAACATAAAAATGTGCAGTGCCTTTAT